>CM014084.1:36828680-37070762 GCA_004119915.2 Collichthys lucidus | reverse complement strand
TTTTTAATTACCAGCACTAATCAGTTTAACAGAGACAGGGGTGATCACTATACAGCTTCCACTGTACTTTTCATCCATCAAACACAGATGTACCTACCTCTCTCTTCTTCAGTTCTTCTGCTCAGCCCTGCTTCTTTTAAACGTGTCTTCAGCGTACGCAGACTCATGTTTATGTTGTGAATTGTCGACAGCATATCCAGTATCACGTCATATCCATGTCCTGCATCGAAATATTCTTTAATAGCAGCGCGTACATTGTCACTAACAGCGCTCATATTTTGAAAACATGTAAACGATGCCCTAAACAATGTTCTTCCGGTTCAAAGGACCATCAGTCCAATCAGAGACGATTCATGTCGCCCGAGGGTACCTACCCTTTCCGTTTTGAATTTGCTAATGTGTTTTTCGATTTGCTATTGTGTTTTTGAATTTGCTATTGTGTTTTTTGATTTGCTATTGTTTTTGAATTTGCTATTGTGTTTTTGAATTTGCTAGTGTTTTATTTGCTATTGTGTTTTTGAATTTGCTATTGTGTTTTTGAATTTCTAATGTGTTATTTTATTTGCTATTGTGTTTTTGAATTTGCTATTGTGTTTTGCACTTCAGGGCCACCGTACATTTCTCTTCCTTTTCAGTCTGCAGGAAGACCATGAGTCCTTCTGCACTGAAATTATGGACACGCGCCATTTTCAGGCATTTTCTGCTTTTGTGTAGGCTACTGTCTGTGTCTTTTGTTTCCTGTTTTACTCCTCTTTTATTTTGAAGTTCAGTGTTCAGTGTGTTTCAAGTAAGAAAGAATAAAATCTATGCACTAAATGTACCACCTGAACATCTCCCAGTGTATATATATATCTATATATATCTTAAACATTACAAAATACCTCCTTTTCCTTCTCTCTCTTCTCTCCTTTCTTATCTTCTCATTTCTCTTCCCCCCTTACCATCTTCTTTCCCCCCCCAGCCCCCTTTCATTCCTCGTCTCCGCCACCAAGATGGCCCCCGGAAAGGAGTCAACGTTGGGGCGTGGCTCAATGTGGGCGTGGCTCACGTTGAGGCACGCCTCGATCTGCGGGTTGCAGCCAGGGGTACTTTCTTCTGCTGATATGCAGTTATCAGCAGCAGTTATAAATGTGACCACTAGAGGGACCTACCTAAAAGGAGTACAAGGTCGCCCACCGGAGGTTAGAGGTGGGTCGGGGTTAGAAGAGGCTATGATGAACATGTACACTGGAAGTTCTACATTAAAGTTGAGCACAAGCTCATTGTTACTTTCACAACGTTTATGTTTGAATTCATAAACAACACATGGTACCAGGAGTAAAACTTTGAGTCAAGCATCGAGATTAATCGAAGATAGAGACGCTAAGGCCACCGGAGGGACTAAAATTGATCGGAAATGTGGACAGCAACTGGCGTCATTTCAAACAGCAGTTCGAGCTGTACATGTCCGCCACAGGCATGGACAACAAGCCAGAACCGAGAAGGATTGCATTGCTGCTTACGGTCGCGGGTCCTCAAGCCATTAAAGTCTTCAATACATTCGAGTTTGCATCGGCTGCTGACAAAGAGAAGTATAATGAAGTGATTGCAAAGTTCGAAGCATACTGCTCACCGAAAAAGAACATTGTGTACGAAAGGTACGTGTTCCGGTCAAGAATGCAGCAAGCAGGCGAAACATTTGATTGCTTTGTGACTGATTTAAAACTGAAAGCACAGTCGTGTGATTTTGGGACTTTGAAAGATTCCATGGTCCGAGATCAGATTGTTTATGGGATACATGATAAAAAGACGAGGGAGTGAATGTTAAGAGATGACAAGCTAACTTTGACTGAGGCTGAGAAAATATGCCATGCTAGTGAGCTAGCACAACAGCACGCAAAGACTTTTGCTGACACGAGTGCTTCTGTAGTGCACGAGAGCGCTAAGGTTGCGGTCATCAGACACAAAAAGAAAAGAAATGATCAACAGAAGTTCAAACACGATGCAACAGGCTGTACACGATGTGGTGGAAAGCATGAGCCGAGGCAGTGCCCTGCTTATGGCAAAAGATGTGCAAAATGCAATGGAAAAAATCACTTTGCCAAACAGTGTCTGACTAAAGAGAAAGCAAGACCAGTCAGGGTAGTTGAGGAAACAGACCTGAGCGAGACTTTCTTTGTAGGCATGGTCTCGTGTGAGAATGCTAAAGAAGGGCATGCCACACAGGCACATGAAAGACACATAGAGGATGACAACTGGATTGTGTCACTGCCAATAAATGAAGCATTAGTTGCACTGAGAATTGACACTGGCGCACAAGCCAATCTGATCAGCATGACAGAAATCAAGGCAATGAAAGAGAAGCCAAAATTGATCAAGCAATCAGTACAGCTGAAAGATTACAATGGAAAAGAAATAGAAAGCAAAGGACAATGCATATTGAGAGTGACTGTAAAGAACAAGGCATACAATGTGCTGTTCTCTGTTGTGCCTGAGGGTCGCGAGTCTCTGATAGGAGGTGACACCTCAAAGAAATTAAATCTGGTGAGAAGAGTCTACCAAATTAACTGTTCAGAAGCAGTGAGGGCACAAAAAGGCACAGTTGACTCCATAGTGCAACGTTTTCCTGACATATTCAAAGGGCTAGGCTGCCTTCCTTACACATACGCTATTCAGCTGAAAGAGGGTGCTACACCAGTGGTCCATGCACCAAGGAGAATCCCCGCACCACTTAGGGAGCGCCTTAAGAAAGAACTGGACAGAATGTGTGTCTTAAATGTCATTACAAAAGTCGAAGAACCTACAGAGTGGGTTAACTCAATGGTGTGTGTGGATAAAGGCAATAAAAACAAAGACTTGAGAATTTGCATGGACCCAGGAGATTTAAACAGAAATATAAAACGTGAGCACTACCAGATTCCAAAACGTGAGGAAATTGCAAGTGAAATGGCAGGTGCAAAGTACTTTTCGAAGTTGGATGCTGCCCAAGGATTCTGGCAAATCAAGCTTGATGAAAAAAGCTCAAGATATTGCACATTCAATACGCCTTATGGTCGGTACAGATTCCTACGAATGCCATTTGGCATAATCTCAGCATCAGAGATCTATCATCGTGCGATGGACAACATGCTTGAGGGCCTAGAAGGGGTACGATGCTACATCGATGATCTGGTTATCTGGGGGTCCACCCTACAGGAACATAATGACAGATTGGCAAAAGTACTCCAACGGATATCTGACCATGGGCTGAAACTCAACCGAGCAAAATGTCAGTTTTGTGTGCAAGAAATGACATTCCTTGGAGACAAGTTGTCTGGAGAGGGAATTGAGCCAGATGACAGGAAAATAAAGGCAATCCTGAGCATGCCACGCCCAAGAGAAAAAAAAAGAGTACTGAGAGTAATGGGCATGATCAACTTCATTGGCAAGTTTATTCCCAACTTATCCGCCAAAACATCAGCACTGAGGGAACTACTGCGTGATTCCACAGAGTTCAAGTGGACAACAAGAAATGAGCGAGAATGGAATGCTCTCAAGGAAGCTCTGACCAAGTCCCCTGTGCTTGCGTATTATGATCCGGCAAAGAGGCAAAAGATCTCAACAGATGCGTCAAAAGACGGCCTGGGAGCTGTTCTCCTGCAGGCAGAAGGAGATAGCTGGAAGCCAGTTGCCTACGCTTTGCGATCAATGACTACAACTGAGACTAAATACGCACAAATAGAGAAAGAGTGCCTGGGATTGGCCTATGGACTGGAAAGATTCCACTGTTATGTCTACGGGCTTCCCACATTCACTGTCGAGACGGATCATCGTCCTTTGGTGTCAGTCATCAAAAAGAATCTCAACGACATGTCACCCAGGATCCAGCGACTCATCATGAAGTTGCAGAGGTATGACTTTGAATTAATATACACACCAGGCAAACACTTAGTGTTAGCAGTGATGAGTGACGTCACTTCCACTGAAAAGGAAATCGAAAATCACATCAACATGATAGTTGAGTCCCTGCCAGTATCTGATGTCAAAGCGAAACAAATCAGTGAGGAATTGGACAAAGACAAAGAATTACAAGCAGTGATCAACAACATGCTTAGTGGTTGGCCTAGGGGCTCCTGTCCAAAATACTATCACATCAGAGCAGAGCTTAGTGTGGCAAATGGACTGTTACTGAGAGACAATAGAATTGTCATTCCACACAGCCTTAGGCCTGAGATACTCAGACAGCTCCATGAGGGACACCTTGGGATTGAGAAGTGTAAAAGGAGAGCCAGAGGTGCCGTGTATTGGCCTGGCATTAATAAGGACATTGAAGACATGGTAGGAAAGTGTGAGACATGCAACAAGTACCAAAGCAAACAGGCAAGGGAACCCATGATGATTCCAGATCTTCCAACTGCAGCTTGGGAGAAAGTTGGAACTGACCTGCTTCATTGTAATGGAAAGGACTATTTGCTAGTGATTGATTACTATTCCAACTTCCCTGAAATTGCTCTGCTGTCAAACACAACTGCCAGTACTGTCATTGGACATGTAAAATCCATATTTGCCCGGCATGGAATACCAAAGACTGTAGTGAGTGACAATGGTCCATGTTACAACTGCAAAGAGTGGCAGCAGTTTGCAAACCACTATGGTTTCAGTCATGTCACATCCAGTCCTCAGCATGCGCAGGCGAATGGAAAATCTGAAAAGGGAGTGCACATCATCAAACAGATTCTGAAAAAGACCACAGACAGTAAGTCAGATCCTTACTTAGCTCTTCTAAGCTACAGAGCTGCTCCTCTTGAATGTGGCTTATCCCCAGCAGAACTGTTAATGAATCGTAAGCTATGCACAACCCTTCCCTGTTACACAGCCATAAACACAGAAAAAATTCAAGGCAAAACAAAAACCCCTCAGTCCACTCGCTAAGGATGATGTGGTGCGAATCCAAGATCAAGATGCATGGAACAGAAAAGCAACTGTTCTTCTGGAGGTTGGACCTAGATCCTATGAAGTGCTCACTGAGGAAGGAAATGTGCTCAGAAGGAACCGTCGCAGCCTTCTAAAAACAAAAGAGACTTTCACAGAGACTGACAATGATGCAGATGGATGCAATGCGGACGCAGCATCCAGTGCAAACAGTGATAAACATTTGCAAGTGGACACAAGCGATGTTCAGACGGAATTACCTGTCTTGAGGAGATCTGAGCGTCAGATCAAAAGGCCTGACAAACTGAACTTATAAGGAACTGCGCTGAACATTGGTTCAATAAAAAAAAAAAAAGAGAAAATGTTTGTTAAAAAAAAAAAAAATGGTTGTTTGAAACTGTTGATGTTGATAAATTGAATGTTGAAAGATGTTAACGGTAAGCATCAGTATGAGAGAATTGTTAAGATGTTTAAGGTAAGTATTAGCAAGAGAAATGTTTAAAGATGTTTATGGTTAGCATCAGTATCTGAGATAAATGTTAAATCTACAGAAAGGGGGATGTGCTGATATGCAGTTATCAGCAGCAGTTATAAATGTGACCACTAGAGGGACCTACCTAAAAGGAGTACAAGGTCGCCCACCGGAGCTTAGAGGTGGGTCGGGGTTAGAAGAGGCTATGATGAACATGTACACTGGAAGTTCTACATTAAAGTTGAGCACAAGCTCATTGTTACTTTCACAACGTTTATGTTTGAATTCATAAACAACACAGCTCTGACACATACTTCATAAATGTGTCCATGAGATCGCTTTCCACAGAGCCAAAAACTGCCTGCTCAAGGGTAACTGGGGCTATTTTCACAGGAAGGTATTTCACCTTTTGCCAGCCAAAACGGATTATTCGACCAACACTTGCCCACTCTGCTTCACCAAAATCATGCCGCAAGTAGGGGACTTTGAAGTCCTTTCCCACAGTGCACTGCTCATAAAAGTCATTCCAAAACTCTGTCAATACATCCCTACAAACCCCTCCATCATCCACAGCCATTTCAAGGTTTCCATTAGGAAGAATAATTTGAAAACGCATGTTATCATCTATTACATTTGGCTCACAAAAAACCTGAATAAGCTCCCTCATAATCTGTCCACGATGAAGAGCAATGATTTTCGGAACTGACTCTGTGTGACTCACTTCTCCCTGTGACATATCAGTGGAAGGAGGCAAGGTGAAATCAGACAGCTGTATTGGATTTAAGGGCAGAGTGTCATCCAAATTGTCTGTGTGCTCTATCCCTGAGAGTGTGTCTGTGTGAAAGGTTATAATGCCACTGTCATCTAATGTATCCACATTTTGTGCTCTCTCTGGTTCGGGCAAGATGAAATCTTGTGGTAGGTAAACAGTGTACAGAGGAGTAACAACTTCATTGTTCTCGGTTGAAAACACTGTGCTAGTACTACTCTCACTATGAATGGCATCTGTACTATTTACCATTAGAGTGTTTACAGGTAAAGACTCAGAGTGCACATCTGCTACATCACCATTTATCTCCTCACGTCCCTGTACAGTTAAAACACTATTCTCCACAACAGCTTTCTTCTTGGTTGTCAAAATAAAGCGCAGTGTTGTTAACCTAGTCAGGTCATACATTTCCCCAACTGTAGTACCCGCTTCTAAAGAATGTTGCTGAAAGTCGGTTAAATCCACACATCAAAATCACTGATGCTCCCCATCACATTTTTTCCATTAGGAAAAAACAAACCCACTGCCTCATCAATCAGATCCTGTTTTTTCGTGTCCTTCTGAACATTTATTTTTCTAGTTCCACCACCCTTTTTGGTGCGTACCTGCACAAATCCTTCCTCTCTAAAATGCAACCAACCCAACTCAACTTTTCTTTTACTTTTTTCAGCGTTGGATGTTGAGGGTTTAGGCCCACTTTGGGAAACAGGGTCACCTCTGTTTTTTTCCTCTAAGACTCTCAAAGAGCTTTGATTTCCGGACTCTGCTTTCCTCTCCTTTACGCCGACAGAACCCGATAACAGCAAGTCTGTCTCCATAGGATGGAAGATATTCCCTCAGCTGCTCATCAGTCATAAGATTTATGACGGCGGAGTCAATCTGAAAATAACAAATTTACAAATTGTTACTAAAAGTCAGTTTAATTTAAAATGTCTTCAAATTAACTGGCCATACAAAGGAATTGAAATGTAATAATGTTGAAATTAAATTTTCACTATCCCAATGTCCAGAGACAGGGCACAAGGGCACTTACGCCGGTCAGGAATCGAACCGGGAACCTTTGGGTTGTCAGTCCATAGCTCTAACCACTTACAGTAGAAGCCATTCAGTTTTTCCCCTCCCATGCACCGTTCATGCACCAATCATGCAAGTGTCCTCTGCTGGTGATACATTAAATGAAAGGGAGGAGGAGTTTCATGCATGATTCACGGCTGAATGCTGCATGAAAGGGGAAATGCAGACTCCCTACGCCTCCCACATTATGTGACTTTTACCACCCCCTACCATGCGTCATTTGTGGTGTATGACCCTTACATGTCAATGTGTGATTTGTTATAACTTAGCACTTATACTAATACACGCATTTGTGTCCACTTCAAAAATACCTTATCTTCTTCCAACCTCCTCACAACCTCCTCAGGAACGTTCCTTGATCGCAAGAAGGCAAACTCGTCCATCTTTCAGGGAGCTCTAAAATGGAATTAGTACAAGGATTAGTACAATACATGACTAGAAAAGTCTTATCATTCACACCTGCATAAACTTCTGAGGGAAAGATAATTATGTGGAAGCTTACAGACAAGGCCATACTATTACATTACATTACACTTAACTGACACTATGCAGAATGGTCGATTACCTCAAGACAATTAGGTGTAGGGGTACAGTACATACTGTATGCCTACTGTACTGTATACATACGGTATGCCTCATTCAAGAGGAGAATCTTGTCTTCAAAGTAAGCCCACATTCACATAGTTCTGAGTGGCATTCTGGCAGAGCTCATAATTTAAAATATATAGGCTGTAATTTTGAAATATGAGGAAGGACTACCGAAAAACATGCAAATTTTAATGTGATATTTTAGCTCACATAATGTACATATCGTTGCAGGTCAGGCTATTACATATGCACAGCAAACACATAAACAAGTAGCCAACTGAAATTCAGGATGGGAGAGGATTGGTCCAGTGAAGATGTGTACCTGAAGGTACAGTCAGCCACCATAGCAAATCATCCGAGAGCAAAACATACAGAAATGTGCAGGTGTTGGCATATCAGTGTGTGCTGCAGAGTCCTATTAATTCGGACATCGGCTTCACAAAATGAAACCTCACATATGCCTCTGTCCGCCTACTCATCAGTGAACATTGCTCTTTCCAGCGTTGTAACAGACAGGGGTTGATTTATATGCCTTACAAAACGTATAACAATGAAAGAATTCAAACGTGTCTCAGTATGGCTAAGCAAGCAGTACCACTAGCATTCCTTTCTGTTTAATCTGCTTGCTCAGCAGAGCCCCACTGCAAAGGTATCACAAAAGTGCATAATGATTCAAATTGTTCCTTCAAATGCCAACTGTTCAAAGTTGTTACACATACGATTCATGAGTTACTTACGTATATCTGTAGTGGACTTCAAGGCCATCTGAAGTGTCCCGGTCCTGCTTCTGCTGTAATGTTCTAAGCTTGTGCTTGCTTGCTTGCGCAGGGTGCAGTCTCGGAATGGTCAAGTTCGCATGCGCTTTAATGGACACGCTCACTCCCTATCTCAAAATTTCGACTTTTTATCTCAAAATTTCGACTTTCTTATCTCAAAATTTCGACTTTTTATCTCAAAATTTTGACTTTTTATCTCGAAATTTCGACTTTCTTATCTCGAAATTTTGACTTTTTATCTCGAAATTTTGACTTTCTATCTCATAATTGGTTGGCGTGAACAGGCCACCATAACCATAGGAAGGAGCAGGGCGCACCTGTGCTTTCTCTGACTCCTACGGCCAAAGTTTATACAATTTTCACCTAAAACTTGGCACAGACATCCTCCCTGCTTTAGGAGGAGAGGGGGGAGGGGCCAGCAGACAAGCCGAGCGGCAGCCATTGTTGTAGTTTTTGGCACTTCATTTGAACTCGTCTGTGTAAAATGTGCGCGCACACACACACACACACACACACACACACACACACACACACACACACACACACAGACACACACAGTAACACAGACAGACACACAAAAACACACAGACAGTAACACACACACACACAGACACACATACACACAGTCACACTTTTAGGCTGTAAAGACATGCTATTTGCAAACATTAGCGACCAATGCTAAAATTAGTGCTAATTAACATTAGCCACTAGGAATTAAATACATGTTGATTACTAACATGGTAATGCTAACATGCTAATGCTAACTGCTAGCGCATCAGTGTTAACATGTGCATGTTAACATGCTAATGTTTACATGCTAATGCTAACATGCTAATGCTAACATGCTAATGCTAACTGCTAGCGCATCACTGTTAACATGCACATGCTAACATGTTAATGCTAACATGCTAATGCTAACATGTTAATGCTAACATGCTAATGGTAACTGCTAGCGCATCAATGTTAACATGCTATTGCTAACATGCTAATGTTAACATGCTAATGCTAACATGCTAATGTTA
Source organism: Collichthys lucidus (assembly GCA_004119915.2). NCBI lineage: Eukaryota > Metazoa > Chordata > Actinopteri > Sciaenidae > Collichthys > Collichthys lucidus. The sequence continues at coordinate 37,061,171 of CM014084.1, read as the reverse complement.
ACTGCTAGTGCATCAGTGTTCACATGCTAATGCTAACATGCTAATGTTAACTGCTAGTGCATCACTGTTAACATGCACATGCTAACATGTTAATGCTAACATGCTAATGATAACATGCTAATGATAACATGCTAATGCTAACTTCTAGCGCATCAGTGTTAACATGCGCATGCTAATGCTAACATGTTAATGCTAACATGCTAATGTTAACATGCTAACTGCTAGCGTATCAATGTTAACATTCGCATGTTAACATGCGAATGATAACATGCTAATGTTAACTGCTAGCGCATCAGTGTTAACATGCGCATGTTAACATGTTAATGCTAACAGAACCCCAGCAACAGCCCACTCGTCACTCTCAAAATTTCCTTTCTAGTACTGAATTTGCTGAGCAGTGTCAGTAATAATGCATGGGGGCGACAGGGCCAGAGTCAGGCACACTCAAAATTTCTTTAGAAATTTTCTAGTTATTAAACTTATTCTTCTGTCCTTTTTTGTCTTGCTACTACTCCCAGAGTTTTTGTCGCACATACACAAAACGGGTATCAAAACGACTGGCTCGGCCGGGAATCGATTGCTATGACTTTTCTAAAAGTTTCAGCAAACGGTTTTGCCAAAAATCGCCAAAAACAAAGCCAAAAAGTGAATGGGTGTGTATTGCAAGAACTTTCCAGAGCTAGAGTGAGCGATGTCATCACAAGTGGAAATGGAGAGCAAAAGTCGTCGAAAAATAATTTTGTAAACTGCGACTGTGGCCGCAAATGCACAGCTACAGTCATGATTATCCCCTCAAACATAGGAAAATTCGAGGCGGCCGAAGTGATAACACTGTTGAAGCTGTGTCTGTTATAGTTTTGGCTCCCTACACGCTCATTGATCGACTACTCCCCCCCACAGCCTCATATACTCCCATATTAAAAAAGCGGGAAATGTTCTGGAGGAAGGCAGAAGTAACATTTCTCTCTCTTGCTCCTGAGGGCACATTTCTTTATTTATCGACACAGTAAACAACAAACAAGTATTTAAAACGATCAGGGGTCTGTTTCACAAAGCAGGTTCAACAAACTCTGAGTCAAATCCTGAACTCTGAGTTGATCTACTCTGAGATAGGAAACTCTGAGTTTTCGGTTTCACAACAGCTGATTTGAGTTAGTTTAATCAACTCAGAGTAGTTTAACCTGGAGTTAAACATGAGCTCCACAGACATATAAAGCCAGCATCAATGGAGCCCAGATTCGATGATTGAACATGGAAACTGACAGAAAGAGGGCAGCATTTTTCACCCCAATAGAATTGGAAATATTAATGACTGCATATGGAGAATATGAGCATGTCTTTAGAAAGAAGTACAACACTGCAGCGGCTGCTAAAGAGAGGGAGAGGGCATGGGAGAGCATTGCTGCTCGGGTCAATGCGTAAGTTTAAATGTAATACTGTATTTTGCAATCACAATAACTATTGAAGGGCAAATTGCATGAATGGAGCCTTTTAATTTATTTCATGTAGGTGCAATCCGGCGGGGGAGAGGCGCACTTGGCAGCAACTTAAGATGAAATATAAAAACATTGTTCAAACAGGTCAGACATCTGCATGACTTGACTCTGAACTTCTTTGATTCCTTCCATAATGCTCTTAACACTCAAAAATGTCTTCTTTATATTGTATTAAACAATGAAGCCTAATAAACTAACCCAGATTTTTACTCAGAAAGCCAACAGAAAGAGGGCATATGCCCGAAAAACAGGTGGTGGCCCAGCAGCCCCACCTCTAACGGAGGCAGAGGAGCTGGCCCTGAGCCAGAATGTGGGAAGGCCAGTGGCAGAGGGAATCCCTGGTGGGAGCTCATCCTCTGAGCCCCCACCTCAAGACACAAGTGCCTACATAAAATGTAATATTTCTCTGCCTATATACTCCTCTTTTGGGTGCCTATTCACACAAATATTTCTTTCCCTGTCATGTCTTTCATTTTATCCCAACAGATTCTGATGGTGCCATCTGCCTGGTGGAGCCCCCTCACGCCACAGCAGACCCTGCAACTGTAAGTAGGCAACACTCCGAAGATTTTGCTGAATGGTAGTTTAAGTATAGTAAAAAATATCACTCATCCAGGACGAAGACAATGAGGAGAAAACAATGTCTGCTGCCTTCACAGAGGAGGATCCTGGAAGGCCTATTGAGGTAGAGTCTTTATGTTACCAAGATTTCTCTTCCCATTGACACTTCTGACCACTGTGGTGGAGTAGAGAGTGACACTGAAGTATTAACACATTCTCATCCTTTGCTCAGAGTGTGGCTGGGCAGCAGCAGGAGACTCCCCTGACCTCAACTGCAGAGATTGACACAGTGAGACAGCTCTTCATGAAACTCCAGAGATTTATTGTGTGGAATTCATGTGCAACAGGTTAATTTTATGTCCTCTTTATGTATTCCCAGTTACCAGTAAAAGAAATTTATAAAATTCACCTCCTAAAAAAAATCCAGAAGACCGCTAAAGAAATTCTATACCTCGACCGCCAGATTAAAAAAGCAGATTTGGAAATCCAAATACTGGAACATAAATTAAAGGTGGGTGCATGGTCACATGTCAATTATGTCAATGTCAACTATTGGAACATTAACTTAACTAGCTTTTGTATTTGTAGGAAATAAAGAAGACCAACTGAAATGTGCCTCATGTTTTTATTTGTGGTGGTGCTTTAAACTCAAAAGTGAAAGTACAAATGATGTCTCTGACCGCTCGGCCATCCTGCATAGCTGGCAGGTGGACGGGGTCTTCATCGGGGTCATCAATCTGTAGGGCGGGGTGTTGCTCTCCTCTAATAGTGGTGATATTGTGAAGAACAACACATGCCACAATAATATCGCAGGCCCTCTCAGGGGTCACCCTGAGGTGACGTAGGCACTGGAAACGGGCTTTCAGCAGGCCTATGGTCATCTCCACCCGGGCTCTCGTCCTGCTGTGAGCACAGTTGAAGTTTTGTTGGGGGCCTGGCTCAGGGTCCGGGTAAGGGGTCAGCAGCCTTGGTTGGCAGGGGTATACCCTGTCACCTAGCAGAAGGCCGTCAAACTCTCCTGTAATGTAGAGAGGATGCATGGGGTGTTGTAAAGGGGGGAGACAAGAAAATTTTACTGCAAATCTTCAGGTTTCTCACCGTGCTGCAGCCTGGCACTCAGGTTTGACTCGCGGTATATCCTTGAGTCATGAACAGACCTAGGCCACTTGGCCTCCACATTGGAGATTATGTGTGCAGCATCACATATGATCTTGACAGTGCAGAGAATGACAGATATTAGTTAAATTATGAGGAAGTGCTTAACACAGTAAAACTTCTTAGTCTACACCTGTACCTGCACATTAATGCTGTGAATGGACTTCCTATTCACATAATCAGCCTCATTATGTGAGGGAGCCGTGATGGGAATGTGCGTACCATCAATGCAGCCAATCACATTGGGAAATCCTAAAACAAATAAAAATAATAAAAATGACTAATTCAAGTCTGAGGTGGCAGCACAATGTCATAATACAGCCTGATAATAAAGGAATTCAACAGATCTCTACATCCTTCACCTGCGATCCTGTGGAACTCTTCCTTAATGGCCCTGACAGGTTTGTGTCCAGGGAAGACAACAAATATATGTAAAAGTCTTTTCAGGGCGAGGCAGACTCTTCTGATGGCCCTGCATACAGTTGCCTTACTTAAGTGCTCAGCATCTCCGATGTTATACAAAAAACTGCCATTGGCAAAAAAACGCAGCGCCACACATAAAATCTGCTGCGATGTGAGCGACTGCGACTCGTGATGTTTGAAATGTGCGGACGGATGAGGTTGTGTATGTAAATTATAGACTGTGAAGTAAAACGGTAACGCTCAAAAAGAAAATTGTCCGGGAGGGCTGAAATATCGATGCGTGGTCTGAGTACTCTCTGCCGACAGATCTGTAATTCCCTGCGCAGGATTGCTGCACCTTCGTCCACCGGATCGTGATCAAAAGGACACACCATGTTCTAAAAGTTGACATCAAACGTTGCCTTCTGGAACTAGAGGACGTTCTGACAGCGCAGGAATGAGGAAATCAAATTAAGTATGTGGCTCTGAAAGTGGGCGGAGACAGAGAGAAACTCAGGGTTTCTTCAGGAAAACCTGGTCCCAACCAGGTTAGATTCACGGAGTCTGTTACTATGGCAACTGAGCTTGAGGTTAAGTTACCTCACTTTGTGAAACAGGTTAGAGTTAACCCTCTCTCTCGGGTTTGACTGACCCTCCTTTGTGAAACGGAAAACTCTGAGTTTCCGTGATTCCAGGGTTAACAGACTCTGAGTTTTTAATAAACCTGCTTTGTGAAACGGACCTCAGGAAGTTCTCATCTTGCTTGTGGTTAAGCCAGCTCAATGATTGGAAATACGGTTTGGCCAGAAGTCCTTCCTGTTCGAGAGGAGGTCTCAGCATTTTCTCTCAGTCTCTAAGTGACATTCTAACAGGTGCAGTAACTGCTCCCCTGATTACAGTTGGTCCTGGTTGCTTGGCAACCTCAGCCTGCTTGAAGGAGGAGAGGGGGGAGAGGCCAGCAGCCGAGCGGCAGCCATTTTGTTAGTTCTTGGCACTTAATTTGACAGCGTTAAAGCGTTAACATGCTAATGATAATTACCATTAGCCAGCTAGGAATTAACTACATGCTAATGTTAACATGGTAATGCCAACATGCTAGTGTTAATTGCTAGTCCATCAACATTAACATGCTAATGTTAACATGCTAATGTTATCATGCTAATGGTAATTTCTAGCGCATCAGCATTAACATGCTAATATTAACATGGTAATGCTAACATGCTAATGCTAACTGCTAGTGCATTAGCATTAACATGCTAATGCTTACATGGTAATTCTAGCATGCTAAACATGCTAATGTCAATATGCTAATGTTAATTGGTAGTGCATCAGCGCTAACAGGCTAATGTTAACATGCTAATGATAACATGCTAATGTTAATTGGTAACAAATCAGCGCTAACATGTTAAGGATAACATGTTAATGCCAACAAGTTGATGCTAACATGGTAATGCTAACATGCTAATGTTAATTGCTAGCGCGTCAACGAATCAGCCTTAACATACTAATGTTAACATGGTAATGTTAATTGCTAGCGCATTACCGTTAACATGCTAATGTTAATTGGTAGCGCATCAACACTAACATGCTAATGTTAACATGCTAATGTTAACTGCTAGAGCATCAGGGTTAACATGTTAATGCTCACATGCTAATGCTAACATGCTAATGGTAATTGTTAGCGCATCAGCGGCAACATGCTAATGGTAACATGCTAATGTCAACATGATAATGTTAATTGGTAGCGCATCAGCGCTAATGTGCTAATGCTAATATGTTAATGCTAACATGCTAATCTTAATTGCTAGTGCATCAGCGTTAAAATGCTAAGGATCACTTGCTAATGCCAACAAGCTAATGTTAACATGCTAATGTTAATTGCTAACACGTAAGCGCTAGCTGCTCCTATGTCTAAATAAACATGTTAAAAATTCCTATTTGAGTTGTGCTTTTTGAATACAGACACCCAGCAACAGCTCATCACTCTCAAATTTCTTTTCTAGTACTGAATTTGCTGAGCAGTGTTAGTAATAATGCATGGGGACGACGGGGCCAGAGTCAGGCACACTCAAAATTTCTTTAGAAATTTACTAGTTGATAATTACTATGGAGAGGGACTTATTATTATTATTATTATTATTATTATTATTATTATTATTATTATTATTATTATTATTATTATTATTATTATTATTATTGTTACTACTACTACTATCATTATTATTTTAATGTCAGAATAACTGATGTTGCCTCTTGTTTCATCATAGATATCTCCCAGTCAAGAGCAGAGCAGCCCAAGCAGCCACAACTGAAAATCCTCCCTAGAACCTATAGGGACAGGCGACTATTGATCCCTGCTGGGAAATTCTTGTTGAGTGTTTCTGTACTCGCTTGTTGCTTGCTTGCAATTGTTTTGTTTACAATAAATGTACACCTTTTAAATTAAGCTGTATGTGTCTTCAAGGATTAAGTTTTTTTTTTTTTTTTTTTTTTTTTCTAGTAGCCTGTATACTGTAACAGTATAACAAAATCCTGAAATGATGGCTTTTAATTTTGGTGTTCCACCACAAGAATTCAAGTGGCCCCATCTGGCCACCCCTATGAACATTTTTTTAGAGGCGCCCCTTAGCCTACAGGAGCCAGTAATGCTCCACAACCACTCTCTGGTTTGAACCTCTGTACTCACACGTGCACAGGCTCATAACAATGAAATTGATGTCATTTTGTCATAGTGGCCAGGGGTCACTGTGGTCAGTACTTTAAGCCTTGACACACGGGACAGACTAGGTCAGTTCCTGGGTTACTTCCAGACAGTATATTTTTATTTTAAAATTTCAAACAAAATATCTCTTGAAGACTAAAGCCTAAATCATATGAAATAGGTATTTATATACAGTACGTAAATAGGTAGAACATTTCTTATCGGTACTGTAATAACTGATTTACCCATTGATCATCAAAGTCCCTGTTATACACACACACTCTCTTAAAACTGCTAGGTTGAAACAAACCCAATTTGGGTTATTACGCTGGGTTGTTTTAGACCAACAGGGTTGGGTTATGGGCTTGACCCAGCATGTTGGGTTAAGACTGTTTACCCAAAAATGGGTTAAAAATGACTCTGCTGTTGGGTTAATGTTACCCAATAAATGGGCTATAATAGAACCATGTTGTTGGGTTATATTAACTAATAAATGGGCTAAAACACAGTCATGTTGTTGGGTTCATTTTACTAAAGAAGTGGGTTAAAATCAAAATGTTGGTTTGAGAGCAAAACATTTATTAATTAACATTAACCTTAGTATTATATAATGAAAGTGTTTAATTAAACATGAAATTATTCAACAAAACAAGTACATATTAATACAATTATATTTTATTGGGACATTTCAAGTTCACATTAAAACAGTGGAATACATTTTTAACATTGCTGCATCATAAACATAATGCAAAGTCTATCGATTTAAGTGCTAAATATACATACAATAACCTAAATATTAAAAAAGAAAAAGAAAAAAACAACAAAGTTCATAGGTTTTTGCCCCCTTCACATGTTCAGTCCATATATTTTTACATCAGTAAAAACAATCAAACAGTCAGTTAAAACTGGAATAAATGTAAACATCAGTTTTTGGTACCTGAACTTAACAGGGTGAGAGCTCGCCTAGCTAGGGTGTTGAATGACTCCATTGCAGCAAGTTGAGACCTGATCACCCATCCACTACACCCAACAGACATGGGTGCTCTAGCATTAGCCTTGGAACACTAGGCCTGGGAACACTGAACACTGATGCTCCTCCTCTAGCATGAAGACAGAGGGGTATTATGTGCTACCACTTACGGTGGCCAGGTACTGCACTATGTTTGTTACAGGCTGAAAAGAAAAAAAGAAGAAAAAAAACCCACAAGATTTAACAATTAGTTTGTACAACAGGTTAGCTTCAACACCACAGGTAATGCACAGTGCTGCATCAGACACTGTATCTGGAGTCCAATAAGAACATTTCTGTATATGCCAAAATGACCTGTCAATTCCACTAAGCATAGTATTAATGACGACTGTGTCATTGCAGTGTTTCTTAAAAGTGCGGTCCAGGAATCCCCAAGAATCCTAGAGGTGGGCACCTTGTGGTCCCCAGCAAAAGTAGTTACTTGCATCAAAATCAGTTTAACCACTTTAATTCTATTTTACTCTTAGTTTATTTGAAAATGGGAGATCTATACACTCAGATCTGTCAGGCTTTTAGTTTGTGGGTTGACTTCCTGTTTTATTTTGGTTTCCCTCACTTTTTGTGTTTCGTTCCTGGTGTCTTTACTCCCTGTGATTGCCTATTGTTTTCACCTGTGTCTCGTTTGCTTCTCCCCTCATGTGTATTTAAGCCTGTCTCTCCCAGTGTGTCCTTGGTAGATTGTTTTCTTCCTTTGTGAGTAGCTCTCTGGCGTTTTTCTTCATAGTCTCCTCGTGTACCAACCCTGTTCGTTTCTCCGACCCGTTTTTTCCTAGCATCCTGTACTTCAGCCTGTCTGCTCCGTGTTTTGGATTCTGACCCTTGCCTGTTCTTGGACTTTCTTTCTGCCTCGTGATTTTGTACTTCTGCCCCGTTGACTGCCTTTTGTGTACCGAACCTGGACTGTCAATAAACCGCCTTACTACACCTGTCAGTCTCAGATCTGCTCTTTGGGTCCAGTTGTCTGTCTGAACCTGACAAGATTGTGTTGTGATGTGAAGGATGAACTGACTTTCAAAAAATGTTGATAAACCTTGAAAAATTATGAACAATTTTGAATCATTTTGAAAAGATTTAAAATACTGTAAGTCTTCTCTTGGGGTCTCTATACGACCTTGTAAGATAGGGGTCCTTGACATGACATTTTTTTGAAAAGCACTGTCTTAACTCACCGGCTGGATGTAAATGAAGGCCCTGTGAACCTCTAAAATGCTGTGGCAGTAGACTCTCCGTCCAATTTTGTACAATGCAGTTGGGAGCAGCACCGGCAGCAGCTGTAGCGCTATGTCACCCTGTTGATCTGTAAAAATAAAACATTAATTAAACGTCTGTTAACATTAAAGTACCACTTCACTCACTCAAGTTTGAAAACCAGACACAGAAATCACTTCAAATAATTTGCCTAATCTCAAACACTCTGCTGCACTGAGAAAAAGTTGACATTGATAAAGTTGCCACATGTTACACCAGCTCTATGTGAATACCTGCTGAGAGTGAATCGATGTTTGCAAGAAGGTCTCCAGTCTTCATACGAATGATCTTCTCAGCCAACTAAGGGGTCCATTTCTCAGACACCCTTTCAGAACACTCTGGCTGTATCACTGCAAAATCCTGAGCGACCTAAGGACAGGATAATAAATATGGGCAAATTAATTATACTCTATACTCTATACTCTGGTCATATCAGTGTTCAGTGTTCGCCCAGGGCGCAAATGTGGCCAGGACCGGCGCTGCTGCCGCTACACAGCACAGGCTGTGTTCACACACCAGCGTTGTCTGTACTGTCCCGTTACGGTTAAATGAATGTAGCTGTGTTGTATATAAATGCTGTACTGCGCATTATTTGTGGCTATGAGCGTATTTTTACTGGTTTGCACGCGGAGAAATAGACCTTGCTAATGGCGAGGTGCGTTACACTGGGGTAGCTCCGTCCCTCCTGTCTCACTTCTACACAGCAAAAACTGTTCAGTACACAATATGCTAACGTCACCACAACTAAGTTCAGTACACAATATGCTAACGGAAAAAGTATGCCTGCACAGCTAGACTTTGATAGTCTATCGAAGTGTGTGTCAGAGAGGAAGAGACGGAAACAAGTATTTTTATCAGGTGGAATGAACTAGCTAGCAATGGAAAAAAAGTGGACGAAAATAAATGTAGCTAGCAAAAACGTCCTGAGTCGCAGAGTGAGGTGAAGTTTTTAAGTAATAACTAAGACACAGCTATTTGGTTACCACATTAAGCTACCAAAACTACATGTTGTAGTATAATAATTTAAGTTTTACTTACCATTTACATAGTTTTCTCTGGCCTCAAACTGGAGAGTGATTAATGGTAGCCTTAGTCGAAGGCCCGCCTAAATCTGAAGACCGCGAATATCAACCCAGTCTGTTGGGTCAACATATTTAACCCAACCTTGGGTAAAAACAACCCAATCAGGTCAAAATCCACAGCCAGCCAGCAGATGGGTTATAAAAAAAACCCAGCATTTTTTTGTGTGCACGCATGTGCACACACATACACACAAATAGGTTTGTAACTAAAGCACATCACAGTGGCAGTGGGCAGACATCATGGATAACATGAATAAGTGGACTCAGTGCTAACAACTGGGACTTTGCTTAGCGACACTAAAGAAGCATACAGCTGCTGAGCACAAGGTCAGTTATACTAAATGATTTGCTCCCTGAGTATCGAGTATAAAGACACTGAACATTAAATTGAGAGCAGAGCTAGCATGTAAAAGAAAATGTTTGACTTCGATTTCTTCATTCTTTAACTGATACATACACCTTGTATCTTTTCATAAAGTGCTCACCATTGTATGTTGTGTATGTAATTTATAAAAGGATGTGACAAAGGTTTAGCTCACATGGCAAATAAGTCATATGAAATATTTTTAATATTTAGCATGAATAATTTATCAACAAATTTTTCATGGTAATTTTCAGTCAGCCATCATGTGTTTCCTCCTTTTATTCCATAGTTTGCAGTGGTAATAAATTCATGTGATGAACCCTCTTACTATGTGAGCATCAGTGTGGTCCTAGTGTGTTCTCAGTAGTGGATCTTATCATTGAAACAAGATAGCTGAAACCTAGAACTGGCCAACAGATGATAAAGGTCAAGGGCTGACGGTTCCCATGTGAAAGCAGCTCAGCGGTGCTCCTGTTAGTTAGCTGATGTTAGTGATCTTAACGGAGTGTCAGTGTCTAGCCCTGGCAGATGCTTGCTACATGCGCCGTGCTACATGTGACCTGAGACTCCCTTAGGCTCCCGGCAGACAATACTCACCACTGTTTCACTAAATTATTATGAACAATACATTTTCCTGCCTGTCTGCTTACTTGGGTTGGCTAAACACAAATCTGGAAATGGAGGTCAGACAGCTCATTCTACATTTCATTCTGCTAATTGTGTGGAACTGCAAATCAGAGAAGTTGCCAGATGTGTCCCCAAGATTTTCAAAGTAATGTAGTTGCTAGTCAAATTTCAAATTAGCATTATATTATTTCATTAAAAACACGGAAAATTTTACATTTTACATAACTGAAGAGTATAAATACTTCAAATTTATATGTATCTTTTAATGTTCTAATCCTTTAATGTGAACATGTGGAACTGCTTATGTAATATCATACATACCCAAATATAACTGTATACTTGAGCCTTAATCATACCAAAACTCCAGAGATCATCAACATCACCTCAGAGTCCTTAGTAATGATCAGTCCTGCCTATGGGAGGTTTATGAGTTGTGTGATAGTGCTCTCCACCGCCATCAAAACACAAACTGAGGACGAATGCTGATGAACAAGGTTCCTCAGACTTTATAAAAAACAATGAATTTTGTGCAGTGAAACACTTAACACTGTATGGCAGGCTCTGGAGGCACATGTGAAGATGTCATCATTTTGTGTTTTGATGACATCATCAGAATATAAAATATCTTTAGAGAAATAGTAATTTCTGCTGTTATAGACATAATTGCTGAGCCACTAATACTGATCAACAACCCCTCACCTGGGGCAGTAACAGTCATTGTCCCTTTAATAGAGTCCACGTCAGCAGCAGCAGATGGTCCCAGCTGCATGTTGTCCAGATGAAGACATAAGCTCAGATGCCCACACACGAATAAGAGCACTGTGATCTGATTATGACAACAACTCTCTACACTAACATTATGCAAGTAGCATGTTCTATTTTGCTCAAACAGGAGAACCATTGAATACATACTCTTGATTAATACAGAAAAATAAGAACAACCCCAGGTTTCTCTTCAGCACTGTAGCCAGACTAACAGAGAGCCACAGCTCTACTGAACCATCTATTCCTTTAGGTTTAAGTAGCAATGACTTCATGAGCTTCTTTAATGATAAAATTATATAACTAACTATAATGATAACTAGATAATTAGAGACAAAATCCATCACCTCTTGCCCTCAACAGGCACTGATCTGCATTCTGATACAGCAAGTTTGGAAACAGCTGTAAAACCTGATATTTATTTATTTTTTCTCCCAACGACCTTCATCAAATAACTTTAATCATTTCTGCAGCTAAGCCGTCAACCTGTCTCTTAGACCCCATCCCAACCAGGCTGCACAAGGATGTTTTCCCTCTAGTTAGTCATTCGTTATTGGATACGATTAATCTGTCTTTATTATCAGGACATGTACCACAGTCCTTTAAGGTAGCTGTAATTAAATCTCTTCTTAAAAAGTCCACTCTAGATCCAGAGGCTTTAGCCAACTACAGACCTTTAGTGCTGCATTTGACACCATTGACCATCAAATTGTTTTACAGAGACTGTAACATTAAATTGGCATCAAAGGAACCACCCTAAATTGGTTTAAGTCCTATTTCTTAGGTCGATCTCAGTTTGTTCATGTCAGTGATGAATCCTTTATGCATACCAAAGTTTGTCACAGAGTTCCACAAGATTCTGTACTAGGACCACTTCTATTCAGTTTATATATGCTTCCTCTAGGGCAGGGGTTTTCAAAGGGTGGGATAGTTGGCCTCCCCCTAAGAGAACTCAAAAGCAGCCATGCCCAAGCCTGGCCCCATCTCTGCCAGACTAATAATGAACATGTCTTCACCAGTGTGGTCGTTTTTCATAGTGGCAGAAGATAACAACAGTTATTAACATTAGTTGTTTGCAAAAGTTGTTCAGGAGGATTCCGAGAGGAGGAAAGAAGACTTTGAGTTTTAATACGATGCAATGTTTGAAAAAAATGTGTTAAAAGAATACGAAGCGGTGCTGCTAAGGCCCCCTCTCTCTAGCTCTGTCTGTCTCTTTCAGGGTTATGCCTAGTCAGACACAGTATTGGTTCAAGATGCTCTCTCTCTCTCTCTCTCTCTCTCTCTCTCTCTCTCTCTCTCTCTCTCTCTCTCTCCCTCCATCACCATCACCATCACCACCACCATCTGTAAATACATGTCTCATTATTGCATGTTACTAACTAAACTTCTTACCCAGAGTTTCTGTGCTCTCTCGTCCAGCAGGTTCTCATGGATCGTGGCTGCTGCTGTGGTCCTGCATGACGTCCACTACATATATTATTACTGTCATTATTGCTACCATATCTCCATTACAGTTTATAGTTAGTTGATGATTTGCTGCTGCTGTGCATCTGTGTCTCTCTATCTCTATCACAGGTTCCACTGCTACTGTAATCATTTTATCATTCATTGTAATTCATTGTCATTTTGTCATTGTAATTATACAGTATGTTTGTGTTGATTTGTCCTGTACACGTGACATTTATTGCATGTCTGTCCGTCCTGGGAGAGGGATCCCTCCTCTGTGGCTCTTCCTGAGGTTTCTTTCACATTTTTTCCCTGTTAAAGGTTTTTTGTGGGCAGGTTTTTCCTCACTCGAATCGAGGGTCTAAGGACAGAGGGTGTCACCCCCTGTAATCCCCTTTGTAATCTCTGACATCATGTAAGACACCAAGCCAGCAAGAGATGCAATTAATGCTGAACCACACTTGATTCAGACCATGACAATACACCACGTCATATGTGAAGCATGGGGGTTTGGCTGACCACCGTGCAGTATGTTCAAGACCTTTTGTGGTTAAAAGTGAGGTCAGGGCAAGGTTCTCAGGTACACAGGTACACAGTGTAAATCTTGCAGTACTTCCATTGGGCAGGAATAAGCAAACACAAAGTAAAAGCAGCTGTGTGCTCTGTTTTATCAGGGTACATGTTTCAGTAAGGACCCAAAGCCTAAGGTATGCATCTGTATGCATATGGCCTTTCTAAGGATCACTTTGTCATCAACAAGAAGAAATGCTCTTTTATTCCACAGCTGGGGAGTCACAGACATTCACTGTCAAGTGTAGACCACAAGCCACGCCCCAAGACACCTCAGTGTACCAGTCAAGTTCTTTTTCATACTGGATATTATAGTTAGTACTGGATATAGCTAGAGCTTACAGTAGTGTGAGCAAGAAGCCTGTGTGTGTGTGTCTGTTTTTCAGATATTATGTGCCTAGATTAATGTAGTGAGCTAGGTAAAAGATGTCTGTGGCTGTTGCATTACGACATAAACAGGGAGATTGTGAGAAAGCTTCAGTGAGCTTCAGTGACAGAATATTATACTGAAACTTTCAAACCTGCCCAAACGAACCGGACTATCCGAGGAAACAAACTACGGTCCATTTAAAGCAGAACAAACAACGCTGGTGTGAAAGCGCCTTTACACTCATAACACTGCAAACACAAACTTTCCCTAATACGCTGACTGGAAAATGATAGGCCCACTTTGAATTTGATGCTAGCAACATTTTTGAAAAAAAGTTGGACAGTGACATCAAAAGACCTCCTGGTGAGCATCTCGCAATTAAAGAGGTTAAATGACAACGGGTTAGTAGCATGATTGGATATAAACTGAATCTTTGTGAAGTACTGTAAAGATGGGGAGGGGTTCACCACTATGAATGATGAACAACAAATTCTTTCCACATTATCGCATTTTGTTTCTATTTATCCTACTATTGTCCTACTTTTATGAAAAAAAAAATGGTGTTAAACTCCAAACACCTGTTAATTCCAAATAAGAAAACACTATATTGTTAATGATTAAATGCTGCTCAACTTTTTCTCGTACTAGAAAATCACTGTAACTTTCAAGAACATTGCATGATTTTACAGCACCAAGCTGAAATTACATAATTTTTTTGCTTTTACGCGCTGTGCATTCTTAGTTAGAAACATTACATAGATGCATAGATGCATACAGTAGTGTATGTAAATATTCATACAACAAAACAACAACAACATATGATACGAAATAGAATGTTAATAAAAGTCTTTAATGTATCATACTAACTGTTAGGTCTGTGACATTTACCACTAAGGTAGACAAGTTTATTTCTTCGTTTATTTATTATAAAAAGTGAAATGAATCAGTAAATCAGTAATGACTTGTTGTTGAGAATCCCTTGACAAATATAGTCCTCACCTACTGTGACTATACCAAGCTAATAAGAGAGCTTTTGGTCAGGAGATGGATGGATCATTACAATAATAAATGACATTGGTAGCATTTGATAAATAACATTTATCTTTCATTTATTTATATAGCATCTTTCATGTAGAGATGCAGCCCAAAGTGCTTCACATATCAGAATAAAGACAGAAATAGACAACAGCAAACAGTTCTTTAGGTACAGTAGGAGAGCAGTTGCATAAAAACTGCTCAGTTTTCTGCAGGATTGCACTGTTGTTTTTTACTAAAGCATATTATTGAGATCTGATCTGCACTTTATCCTCCTCATTAAAGATATATTTTCACTTTTGTATAAACACAGCTCTTTACTAATTGATATTATTGTGTTTTCCACTGGATATTCTTTCTATGTTATTGTCCTGTGTTTGGTAAGTAGAGGTAAATGCAATAAAATGATTTACAAAATGTCAGTAATACTGCCTCAACGTCCACAGATGTTTTGAAATGTGGTGGTATTAGGTACAGTCAGTGTATTACCCACAGCAGTCGGTGGTCAGCGTGCCTCCAGTTTGGAGAAGCACACAGGGGAGCAGATAATTTGCATTCATGCATCTGTTACTTTTTTAGAGAACACTGACCATGATGACTGCTCAGAGGAGCATCTTTTGCCAAAGTCATCATATTTGAAGATGATGATGCAGCTGTATCAAAAGTGGCTGTTGTGTTGGGTATTATGTTGCAGGACCAACAGACCTCTGCACTGGCTTTGCACAAGTTTATCTTTGGCCTTCCGTATGCCATGAAAACTTTGGCTTGGCTTGCGAATGAGAAACTTGTTTTGTCACTTAGGTTGGATGAATTGTTTGTGTGTTTGTTTGTGTGACTCTGACATTGATAAATCAATCATTGTGTTTGAATATATAAAGAGCCCTATATCCCTGTTTACAACTTCTGTCTTACTTCTGCTTAAGTGCCTTTTTTGGTTTCCTTTTTTCTTTCGAACCTTCTCCTTTTTGTATAACCTTTGTTAAAAACTACAGTGGCTGCACACTCAAGAATTATCTGTGAATGAATCTTGTATACTGGGGCTTTCATGCCACAAAAACAATCTAATCAAATTTAAATATAGTTTGCCTTTCTGCCTCTGTGGTAAATTTTGATAGTGAAGGCCAGATGATCATAGATGTGCTGGGCAAATGGAGAGGGTTTTGCCAGATGGCACAGAGGACTACAAACAACAACTTTGTCAATTTGAGTTTATCTATAGAGAAATTGATGATCTTGTCATTAGAGAAATAAAAGTCAGTTTTCAGAGCTTGCATAGCCCTCCAAACCTTCCTGCGATAATGATGTTGCACTGAGGAGACAGCCAGTTTAGGCTGGATTCAGACAGGATGCGGCGCTCTGGCAAAAGTGACACAGGACAAATCAGACAAATGACAAATTCAAAGAGGGCTCCTGGTAATGATCTGCACTATGTTATAATTTATGACTACTGCATTAGCAGTGGTTTGTGATGTGAACATGTGGTGAGACTTAGAGTCTTACAGGGTGACTATGGAATGCTACTGCGGTGCCATGAAGTCAGAATAACCTGCTAGAGTGAGGCTCTAATGCCACTTAATGGGCCATAGTGGCCTCTGTGATTGTGTGTGGGGAGGGGGCTATTGAGGGTTGCTGACCAGTGGGCTTTTGTGGCAAAGGAGCATTAGTAAATTAGGGGGAAGCATTAGTGAACAGTGGGAGCTTAACAGTGGGCTTTAAAACTGTTTGGGGTCTGTGGTCTGCTTCCATTAACATGACTGAATGGGATGTGTTATAAAGTTGGTTTGTCAATGTGTGTATGTGTGCTACGGGACATTGGAGAATATAAAATGTCTATGTGTATTCTAGTGAGGCATAGGAAGGAAGCAGGCATTAATATAACAGCATAATTTGCTGTCTTGTTGATGCCTTATATTGATGACTTAAAAGATAAAATGACCACAGATAATCAGGTTGTCCAGGATTGGTTTACGCCTCCCTCTGCACTTTGGTGAAATTAACCAAAAAAAGATCAATTTAAATTACGAAAAAAGTGCTAGCTTATATATTTAAAAATAAGCAAGAAACTGAATACATTGATGGTTAGAAATTAGCAATTATTTGTCCATTAATGTGTTGAGATTCAGGAAAATCTTTTAGAAAAGTGGAAGGTTGAATTGTTTTTATTTGCAAAATGGCTGAGACCCTCAGTTTTGAGGAAATGGTACTCAAAGTGTATATTTTGCAACAACACAGGTAGATCTGTTGATCTTCTGCTATCCTACTATTTTACTATTGTAGAGTCCAGTCCCAGCCCTAACCAATTTTGTGCCGTAGACCAGATTTTAGGTTGACTAAGAGTCAAAATGTTAAAATACTCATGTTGACACTTTTATCTGTCCTTTATTTTAGGGAATATGAAGCTGTTTTCAATTTAAAAAGGATCTCTTTATACTAAGCCTGTTTGTACCTTATCATTTAGAGGAGATGACCAGATGGCTGGTCTATTGGTGCTGCCTTTATTCCTGACGCTGCATCACTGGGTTCTTCTGAGGTAGAGGTGTCAGGAGGATCATGTGATGTTGATCAAGTGGTGATAATTGTAGATAGCCCAAGATTTGCAGGGATGGGATTCAGATATCTCAACAGCAGATCTGAAGAGAAAAGGAGTATGTGACACCATTAGGTGTTACAGTATTATAATAAAAAAATTATTGCAAGAATAAAGTGAAATAAAATGAAATGAAATAAAAAATATGAAGAGGTGTATGATGTTCACTATACTGTAATGTATAATATACTATGTATTTTTTCTGATATGCAAATTAGATTACATTGAATTTTGGAGTGTTCTTTTCTGTAGGTGTGTGTGTGTGTGTGTGTGTGTGTGTGAGGTTGAGAGAGAGAGAGACGATGTGCCTCTGAAGTTCTGTTTTGGACAACCTATTTGTGACATGTTAATCAGCTAATTTTGTGCATTTATACTGCCTATTCTCCTCCTGTACAAATAAAAACTCAACTACGTGTCATCTGCGATTGCGGCTCCATGTTTGAATTATTGCCCGGCCCTTGATCTTGACTTGGTAGATCTCGGCACGCCATCAACTTCAAAAGTAGATCTTGGTTAAAAAAAGGTTGGGCACCCCTGGCTTAGGGGCTGCAACGGCAAATGCTCGATCCCCTCTTAACTTAAGCCGAGCTTTTGGGGCAGTCAGGAGCAGCTGGGCCGCTGACCTGAGGGAACGGCTGGGCATGTAGGGGAGCAGCAGCTCAGATAGGTAGGGTGGGGCAAGGCCATTCAAGGCCTTTAAAGCAAATAAAAGAACTTTAAAATGAATCCTAAAATGGACAGGCAGCCAGTGGAGTGAAGCTTAAATTAGTGAAATGTGCTCAAATTTGCTTGTGCCAGTTAAAAGACGTGCAGCAGCATTTTGTACCAGTTGAAGACGACTAATGCAGGACCCACTAACCCCCAAATAAAGTGCATTGCAGTAATCAAGCCGGGTGGTCACAAAGGCGTGAATTACTGTCTCCAAGTGCTGTCTCTGAAGGACTGGTTTTATTTTTGTCAGCTCCCTTAACTGAATTTAAGATCAGCGTCCACTTTTACCCCTAGATTTTTAACAACTGGGGCGCGATACTGTGCCAAGGGACCCAGATCAACCAGAGGGGGGGGTCCCAGAAGTGCCACCAAAGACTATCACTTCTGTCTTTTTCTCATTAAAACTCTGAAAATTTAAAGCCATCCATGCTTTAAGATCCTCTAGACACATTAGCAGCGGTTTGACAGAGTAAGAGTCCGCCTTTTTGAGAGGGGCATAGATCTGGCTATTATCCGCATAGCAGTGGAAGGAGTAGGTAAAGGCAGAATAAAAGAGGGCCAAGCACAGAGCCCTGTGGGACCCCACATGAAAGAGGAGCAGTGGAGGACACAGAGTCATCAAGGCTGACACAGAAAGTCCGATGTGACAGATAGGACCTAAACCATTGGAGTGCCGTGCCACTGATGCCCACCCACTGCTCCAGACGAGGACAACACAGTGATCAGTAGCTAAAAAGATATCATTAAAAACTCATGCAATGTTTTAAAACCGGCTTGGAAAATCTCAAGAATATTATGTTTGTTTAAAAAGACCATGAGTTGAGAATAAACAATCTTCTCTAAGATTTTAGAAAAGAAGGGCAGTTTAGAGATAGGCCTGAAATTTGACAAGACAGAAGGATCAAGCCCAGGTTTTTTTAACAGAGGCTGCACAACTGCATGTTTAAAATGTACATGGACCACTCCAGAGGACAGGCTGCTATTAATGACAGTGAGACATGTTGGTCCAACGGTGGGAAACACCTACTTAAAAAGTCGGGGTGGGACAGCATCGTCCGGAGAACCTGAGGGCTTCAGATAACCCACAATCTCCTGCAATAGGGGCAGGGTGACAGGGTCAAACGTGTCTAACACCATAGAGCAGGGGACAAATACTGAAGGGTCAGAAGCAGGAGGAGAAAAACATGCTCTGGTAAAAGTGACCTTATCAATAAAGTGGTTCAGAAAGTTCTCGCACACAGCAGGGGAGGCCTCGATTCCAGTCTGTGGTGCATTTAGAGCAGAGCTGATGACTAAACAATACACGAGGATTATGACAGTTTAACAGAACTATATCAGAAAAGTATTTTCTTTTAGCCTCTTTCACAGTGGACTGATAATGACGCCAACAATCCCTCAGGATTTGAAAAGACACTTGCAGTTTGTCCTTCTTCCACGTTCGCTCAGCTCTTCGACACTGCTGTCTGGCAGTGCGGGTTGTGTCATTCAGCCAGGGCTCTGATTTAGCTTTCTGCTGCCTGGTCTTTAAAGGAGCCGCAATGTCTATGGCAGTTTGACAGGTGTCAAGAAACCATGAGTTAAGAGCCTCTGTATCCTCATACACAGACTCAGGAAAGACGCAGTTCTGGCTGAAAAGTGCTGAAAAGTGAGCAGCAGTGGAAGAGTTAATGACTTGACATTTGCGAACAGCAGCGCAAGGTTTAACTGTATGGGGATAATTTTGTCTCAAAAAGATTTGAATGCGTACAATATGATTTGAATGCGTACAATATGATTTAAATGCGTACAATATGATTTGTATAAATATGCATACATTTATAAATATCCAAATACAAAATACAAATATAAAAATGTGACATACAAATAAATAAACGAATTTGTATAAATAAATGTGGATTTGTAAATATATTTTTGAGATTTGAAAATAAATGTCCTTGACTTTGTGTGTGGAGTCAGCATTTGTGGATCCATTTTTTGCTTTTCTCGCGATGACTGAATTTTGAGACATTCCTACCGCTCACCCGATTCACAAATAAATGCCACCAGATTTGAATACAAATAGCGGTACACCCTTCACCGAACATCCAGCAGATGGCAGTGTTGTGCAACGGTGCCGACCAAGGTACTTTTTATTATTCTGTTTCTGGACATAATGGAGAGAAGCTGAAACCAGAAACGAGTGTTTTTTTCGTTTTTGATAAAAAAACGAAAAAACGCATCTGCCTCTACAGGTTAGCGGCATGTGCCTCAGATAGTGGCATTTAGTAGTGGCATTTCCGGGAAATGCCACTACTAGATGCCGATGCCACAAATTGAGCCAGTGTGCACGTCGCAGGTCCACACACAGGACAGTCTGTGCAAAGCGTCAGTCAATTGAAAACCGGAAATTTTCATGAACCTATAAAGAAAAAAATCCTCAGTTTTTTTGTCAAAAACGAAAAAACGAAAAAAACACTCGTTTCTGGTTTCAGCTTCTCTCCATTATGTCCAGAAACAGAATAATAAAAAGTACCTTGGTCGGCACTGTTGCACAACACTGCCATCTGCTGGATGTTCGGTGAAGGGTGTACCGCTATTTGTATTCAAATCTGGTGGCATTTATTTGTGAATCGGGTGAGCGGTAGGAATGTCTCAAAATTACGTCATCGCGAGAAAAGCAAAAAATGGATCCACAAATGCTGACTCCACACACAAAGTCAAGGACATTTATTTTCAAATCTCGAAAATATATTTACAAATCCACATTTATTTATACAAATTCGTTTATTTATTTGTATGTCACATTTTTATATTTGTATTTTGTATTTGGATATTTATAAATGTATGCATATGTATACAAATCATATTGTACGCATTCAAATCATATTGTACGCATTCAAATATTTTTGAGACAAAATTATCCCCATATAACTGTGTGAAAGCAAACAGCAGCTTCAAACAGTACAGGCATATGATCAGAGAAAAAAGTGTCACAGACCTCCAGGTTAAGAACAGGCAAACCATAAGATAAAACAAGATCAAGTGTGTGACCATGTTCATGTGTAGGCCCAAGTACAGACTGTACGAGATTAAAAGAGTCAATGATGTTTAAAAAGTCTCGTGCCAAAGGGTTTTCAGGGCAGCACACATGAATATTACAGCCAGCCTAACAATAAGTTTGGCATAATATCAGCTAAGAACATAGAAAAGTCAGTTAAAAAGTCTCTGTTGTATCTGGGAGGCCGGTAAACCACAGCACACAGCACCGTGTGAGGGTGTCCCAGCTCAAACAGACTGAGTTCAAAGCTGGTGAAGGAGGATGGCAGCTATACAGTATCTGTTTACAATTAAAAACACGCTTAAAAACAGTCGCAATTCCTCCTCCTCAGCCAGACATTCGAGGAGAGTTAAAAAAGCAGCAGTCATCGGGTAAAAGTTCTGTGAAGACACTGGACTCACCAACACTCAGCCAGGTCTCGGAGACAAAAAGGAAATCCAGTTCCTGTGATGAGAAGAAATCCTTGAGAATAAATGATTTGTTTGCGAGCGATCTGGCGTTTACCAGGCCAAACCTGGCAGGAGCTGGCGGGACAGGGCGAACAGCTGACGGAGAGGCCCGATGCAGAGGCCGCAGGTTCAACAGATTTACTCCGCGCCAGCGGAGACGAGGAGAGCAGGGTCCACGGGGCATCCACATCCCATCCGAGCCCGCCACCGGTACCAACCAGGCAGCGACAGGGTCCAGCGAACGTCGACAGAAACAAAGGCGAGGCCCCGCTCCATATCGACGGGTCGATATGGAGCGTGACGCCAAATTCTGTTCGTGACGCCAAATTCTGTAGTATCTTCGGTGATGATGCAGATGAAGGTGTTTGAAGAGAAACTCCGCCAACACCGTCTTAGTCGTATAACAAGTTTATTACAACAAGCACAGTGTCAAACAAGTAAAACTTCTTGGAGAGCTCCTGGCCGAATGATGAGAGACTCTCCCGACCTATGCAGGACAAGCCCTTATATAGGTAGTTTGTGCCTACCCATGACATGCAATAACAATAGCTCACGGCAAAACATACAATGAAGTTACTTAAAAGAAAAGAAACAGAAAGGCAATAGACATTCCTTTCCCAGGAAGAACCCCCTATAGGCTTAACCTTTGACCTGACTCCTCACCAATGTATCTAAAGAAGTCTTTACTTCTCCTGAACACCTGGCAGCAGCTCCGACCTGGCTGAGCCCTTTAACCCCCCAGTTAAATAGCCTCTGACCCAGGAGTGGTCAAGATATCAGCTCATGACTAAACAGGTATCCTAAAATAAAGCACATGTCTACAACAGCCTCAGCATTAATATAAGACTATGCATCTATGCGCAGACACCTCAGCCTCAACAGACAGCCACTATGCTTCCCCCGGTGGCGGTTCAGTTTACGCCGCGGTGGTGGCGCTGGAGTACGGCAGAGGTTTGTCGGGATGTCCCATAGAAAAGGGGGCAAAGTTTTTGTCCAAAATGATCGAAGTTGACAAGATTATTGGCAGAGATTCTTAGATCTAGCAACATTTGGCGATCATAAACAAGCAGAGAGTTGATGGTTTGTGCAACAAGAGTTCAAATCAAATCAATTTTATTTGTATAGCCCAAAGTCACAAAGTACATTTGCCTCGGAGGGCTTTACAATCTGTACAGGGAGTGACACCCTCTGTCCTTAGACCCTCGGTTCGAGTGAGGAAAAACTTGCGCACAAAAAACCCTTTTAACAGGGAAAAAAGGTGGAAGAAACCTCAGGAAGAGCCACAGAGGAGGGATCCCTCTCCCAGGACGGACAGACGTGCAATGGATGTCACGTGTACAGGACAAATCAACACAAACATATTGTACAATTACAATGACTGACAGAATGACAATGAATCACAATGAATGATAAAATGACCACAGTAGCAGATATGGTAGTAATAATGACAGTAGTAAACTCCGGGGAAGTTTGGTTAGTAACATGCATTAATGAGACATGTCCAGAGCGAGAAAGAGAGAGAGAGAGAGAGAGAGCGAGAGGGCAAGAGAGCGAGAGAGAGAGAGAGAGAGAAGGAGGGAGGGTTTTTGGTAAGGGAGATGTGACTACATCTTTAACCAATACCGTGCCTGGCTAGGCATAACCCTGGGGAGTCCCCCGGCAGTCTAATCCTATGGCAGCATAACTAAGGGATGACCTGAGCCAGCCCTAACTATAAGCTTTATCAAAAAGGAAAGTCTTAAGTCTACTCTTAAAAGTGTTGACCGTGTCTGCCTCCCGAACCCAGATTGGTAGTTTGTTCCACAGAAGAGGAGCCTGATAGCTGAAAGCTCTGGCTCCCAATCTACTTTTGGAGACTATAGGATCCACAAGGAACCCAGCGGCCTGAGAGCCCAGTGTTCTAGAGGGGTAGTAAGGTACTATGAGCTCTTTTAGGTATGATGGTGCCTGACCATTAAGAGCTTTGTAAGTAAGGAGGAGAATTTTAAATTTTATTCTAGATTTAATAGCTAGCCAATGCAAGGAAGCCAAAATTGGAGAGATGTGATCTCTGATCTTGGTTCCTGTCAGGATGCGTGCAGCAGCATTCTGAATTAACTGTAAAGTCCTAAGAGACTTATTGGAGCAGCCTGATAACAAAGAGTTACAATAGTCCAGCCTTGAAGTAACAAATGCGTGGACTAGTTTTTCTGCATCCGCTTGAGAGACAATGCATCTGATTTTAGCAATGTTACGTAAGTGGAAGAATGCAGTCCTCGAAATTTGTTTTATATGAACATTAAAGGACAAATCCTGATCAAAAACAACTCCAAGACTCCAAGAGAGTCTCTAGAAAAAGAGTTTCTGAGGTGTTTGGGTCCAATTACAAGAACTTCAGTTTTGTCTGAATTTAACATCAGAAAATTGTAGGTCATCCAATTTTTTATATCCTTAAGGCATGCTTGGAGTTTAGTTAACTGATTGGTTGCATCAGGCTTGATCGATAAATATAATTGGGTGTCGTCAGCATAACAATGAAAATTGATAGAGTGATTCCTAATAATGTTCCCTAAAGGAAGCATGTATAGACTAAATAAAAGTGGTCCTAGTACAGAACCTTGTGGGACTCCATGACAAACTTTGGTATGCATGGAGGATTCATTATTGATGTGAACAAACTGAGATCGATCTGAAAAATACGATTTAAACCAGCTTAGGGCGGTTCCTTTGATGCCAATTTGATCTTCCAGTCTCTGTAAAAGAATTCGATGGTCAATGGTGTCAAATGCAGCACTAAGATCTAACAGGACAAGTACAGAGATGAGTCCTTTGTCTGATGCCATTAGGAGGTAATTTGTAACCTTGACTAATGCGGTCTTTGTGCTATGATGCATTCTAAATCCTGACTGAAATTCCTCAAATAGACTATAGTTATGGAGAAAGTCACACAGTTGATTAGCTACAGCTTTCTCAAGTATCTTAGACACAAAGGGAAGGTTTGATATCGGTATGTAGTTGGCTAAAACCCCTGGGTGTCAGGCCCACAACAAAGCGGGAGACTCAGATGCGAAATTGGCAGGTTTGAAACTTTAATTGTTTCCAAGCTGCTGAACACAATCTACGAAAATTACAACAAAAATGGCTACTCTGTCCAACACTCTAACTATAACTAAATAACTCTGCTACACTCTCTGAAGATGACAACACTAAACTAGAAAGAAAAGCGCCTCACCAAAAATGGGAAGGAATAAACTAAGAAGATTATCAACCAAAAACACTCACTCAAAATGAGGAGGTGTCAGGCCCAGAACGAAGCGGCAGACTCAGTCGCGGAATAGGCAGGTTTCAAAGAAGCTTTATTAGTTCCGAGCAGCTGAACACAGTCTACAAAATTTACAACAAAAAATGGCTACTCTAACTCTAACTAAAACCTCTGCTACACTCTCTTGGAAAACACGAAAACACTGAACTAGAAAGAAAAACGCTTTACCAAAATGGGAAGGAAAGATCTAATAAAGTTTACCAAACAAAAACACTCTCTCAAAATGAGGAGGAAACAGAACTATCTATATCTTATGACCTAATCACCTAAACTGGCTGAAAACAAAAATCAATCCCGGAGGATGAAAAAACCTTTCCAAAAGGAAAGAAACCAACAAACAGAAAACGATCCCGAAGGATGAAAACAGGCTACAAGAAAACTCTTTCTAATCTTGAACTAAAGGGCTATGAAACTTACAAAACAAGGATACAAGGAACAGGCTTGGAGGCAATGAAGGGCTTGGGTGCGACGAAACAAGAACGAAGACACTTCGGCACAGGACAAGGGCAAACACAGACTATATATACACACATGAGGGAAATGGGGAACAGGTGGAAACAATCAGGGCGGGGAAGACAATCGGACTGGTGGCACATGAGGAAGGGCAAGTGACCTGAAACGAGAGGAGAGTTAACTTTCAAAATAAAACAGGAAATGACAAGACATAACAAAAACCCAGCTTGACATCACCACGATGTGACAGTGCCCCTCCCTCAAGGGCCGACTCCTGACGGCCCAGGCTGGTCAGGGTGATCTCTATGGAAGTCCTCGATGAGAGTCCGGTCTAAGATGAATCGGGAGGGGACCCACTGGCGCTCCTCTGGTCCATAACCCTCCCAGTCGACCAGATATTGTCTGCCCCGACCTCGAGCGCGCGTTGCCAGTAGTTTGCGGACCTTGTACACCGGACCGCCATCAACGACCTCTGGAGGTGGTGGGGGTGGGGGGGCCGGAACCATTGTGCTCTCGCGGACAGGCTTGACCTGGCTGACGTGAAATGTGGGATGGACTCTGAGGGACCGGGGAAGACGAAGGCGAACAGCTGCTGGTCCAACAGTCTTTGTGATTGGGAACGGGCCCACGAATCGTGGTGCCAATTTCCGGGACAGATCCTTAAGTCTTAGGTGTTGGGTGGATAGCCATACCTTCTGTCCCGGTTGGTACTTGGGCGCTGGGCGTCTCTTCTTGTCCGCCGCTCGCTTCACCCGGTCCCCCTGGCGGAGCAGGACTTGTCGGGCGGCTGCCCATATGCGTCGGCACCGGCGAATCTGGCCGTGAGCGGAGGGCACTGTGACCTCTTGTTCCTGGTCCGGAAAAACTGGGGGGTCATAGCCATACACACACTTGAAGGGTGAGAAACCTGTGGCTGAGGTGGGCAGTGTATTGTGAGCATACTCTACCCAGACCAGGTGTTTGCTCCATGTAGAGGGGTTCTGTGACACCAGACACCGGAGGCCGGTTTCCAGCTGCTGGTTAAGGCGCTCGGTCTGGCCGTTAGCCTCTGGATGGTAGCCGGAGGTTAAGCTGGTTGTGGCTCCTAAGTGGCGGCAGAACTCCCTCCAGAACCCTGAGATGAACTGGGGCCCCCGGTCTGAAACAATATCCTTTGGGATTCCATGTACTCTGACAACGTGGTTAACCAGGAGTTCCGCGGTCTCTTTGGCTGTGGGTAGCTTAGGCAAGGCTATGAATCTGGCCATCTTAGAAAATCTGTCAACTATGGTGAGAATCGTAGTGTTACCTTGTGACACCAGGAGCCCCGTAACGAAGTCCAATGAGATGTCCGACCAGGGTCTGGAGGGAATAGGAAGTGGTTGAAGCAGTCCCATCCTTTTCCCTGAAGAATTCTTGTTACGGGCACAGACCGAGCAAGCCTCAATGTACTCCCGGACCTCCCGCTCCATAGCTGGCCACCAGAATCTCCGGGAGATTACGAACATAGTTCGTCGTACTCCCGGATGGCATGACAGGCGTGACGTATAAGCCCATTGGATCACCTGAGGTCGCTGAGCAACTGGAACATATAGTCGGTTTTCTAGGCAACCTCGAGGTGGGGGGCTATCGCCGTTAGCCTGTCGCACCTCATTTTCTATCTGCCAAGTTACTGCTCCAACCACACAGTTTCGTGGAAGGATAGGTTCTGGTTCCTTGGCAACAGGCTCGGGGTCATATATTTGGGACAAGGCATCAGGTTTGGTGTTTTGGGACCCCGGCCTGTAAGAGAGGGCAAACAAGAAGCGGTTAAAGAATAGGGACCACCTGGCCTGGCGTGAATTCAGCCTTTCTTAGGTACTCAAGGTTCTTGTGATCAGTCCAGACGACGAATGGCACCTCTGACCCCTCCAGCCAGTGCCTCCACTCTTCCAAAGCTACCTTGACAGCGAGGAGTTCTCGGTTGCCAACGTCATAGTTCCTTTCCGCCTTGGTCAGTCGCCTGGACAGGAATGCACAGGGGTGCATCTTGCCATCCTGCTCCGCCCGCTGGGACAGCACTGCTCCGACCCCTTCGTTAGAGGCGTCCACCTCCACCACGAACTGGCGCCTAGGATCTGGCATCGTGAGGATGGGGGCGGTGGTGAACCGGGTCTTGAGATCGTTGAAAGCTGCTTCGGCCTCTGGAGTCCACTGGAACTGGGTCTTGGTCGAGGTCAGAGCATGTAGGGGGGCCGCGATGGAACTGAAGCCTCTGATAAATCGCCTGTAAAAGTTGGCAAATCCTAGGAATTGCTGCACCTTTTTGCGATTATCAGGGGTGGGCCAATCGGCTACCGCTTTAATCTTAGCCGGGTCCATCTGAACTCTTCCAGGGGCTACAATGAAGCCCAGGAAGGAGATGGTGGTGGCATGAAACTTGCTCTTTTCAGCTTTAACGTATAGCTGGTTGTCCAGTAAACGGCGGAGTACCAGGTTAACATGGCGTTTGTGGGTCTCTAGGTCAGAGGAGTAGATTAGTATGTCGTCCAAGTATACAAAAACAAAATGATCAAGAAAGTCTCTGAGGACCTCATTAATCATATTTTGGAAAACAGCGGGTGCGTTAGTTAGTCCGAAAGGCATGACTAAATATTCATAATGGCCTGTAGGTGTGTTGAACCCGGTTTTCCACTCATCCCCCTGTCTGATCCTGATTAAATGGTATGCGTTTCTGAGATCGAGTTTGGTGAAAATTTTGGCCTGTTGTAACTGATCAAACACTGAGTTCATAAGCGGCAAGGGATATCTGTTCTTGACCGTGATTTCGTTAAGAGGGCTATAATCTATGCATGGTCGTAAGGACCCATCCTTTTTCCCAACGAAAAAGAAGCCTGCTCCCGCCGCGGATGATGAAGGTCTAATCAATCCCATCTTTAGGGAGGACTCAATATATTCTTTCATGGCCTCTTTCTCTGGCCCTGAGATGGAGTATAAACGCCCCTTGGGAATCGGGGCGCGGGGAATGAGATCAATGGGGCAGTCGTATGGTCGATGGGGCGGTAGGGAGGTGGCTTTAGCCTTGCTAAAAACCTCTCCAAGGTGATGGTAATCAGCGGGAACCGAGCTCAGGTCCGGGGTCTGGGATTCTGTGATAGAAGGAACAGATACATGGTTAATCACCGTGATGGGCTTCTGCTGATCTTTATTCTCGGCCCCGTGGTTAGTACTGCTCCCCCTCCATCCCTGAATGAGGCCAGTTATCCAATCTACCACTGGGTTGTGCTGCATGAGCCAGGGAAACCCTAGCACAATAGGGTGAGAAAGAGAGTCACACAAAAAAAAAAACCATAGTCTCTTCATGTCCCTGAATTTCCCATTTAACTGGTTCGGTGCTGTGCGTGATGGAAAATAGGTCCTGTCCGTTAAGGGCCTTGGCCCTCATGGTCTGGTGAATGCGTCGGGTAGGAACTTTGAGCTCAAGGGCCAATGCCCAGTCCATGAAGCTTTCGTCTGCTCCAGAGTCTATGAGGACCCCTACCGTCTTGGTAGAGGTCTGATAGGTCACCTGGCCCTGGATCTGACGACGTGGGGGTTTGTGGGAGTGTTGCAGACTCACCTTGGGTCCTTTGGCGGGACAGGATGCCACTCGGTGATTTCCCCTCCCCGCAGTAAAAACATTTGCCCTCCTGTTGTCGTTGTCGCTCCTCAGGAGTCAATCGTGTTCTCCCAAGCTGCATGGGTTCTGTGGGTTGAACCTGAGTGGGTGGTGGAATGGAGACCGTCCGCGGTCGTCCCAGTCCCGGGTCTCCTTCAGGTCCGTTAGGCCGTGGACTGCTCGCTTGGGGCTGTCGCAACTCCTGCACCCTGTGGATCGCGAGGGCTATGACAGCCTCTAGGGTGGTGGGCAAATCCAAGGGGACCAACAGTTTCTGGATCTGTGCTGACAGCCCCTTCAAAAACATGTCATATAAAGCAGTATCGTTCCAACCACTCCCTGCCGCCAACGTGCGAAAACGAATGGCGTAGTGTCTTTGCCTTGGACCAGGTAGCTCAGCTCTCTAGCTTTCTCACGGTCTGTGGAAACGGGATCAAAAGTCTGCAACAGTGCCGATCTGAAGTCCTCAAATACCGAGCAAAGAGCGGCTTGTCTGGCCCATTCAGCTGTAGCCCAGGACCTCGCCCTCCCGGTGAGGTGTGAAATGACGAACGCCACTTTCGCTCGATCCGAGGGAAAGGCCTGGGAAAAAAGCTCAAAATGAATATCACAGGTCGTGAGAAAAGGTCGACAGAGACCAGGTTCACCAGAGTACGGTTCCGGAGATGCCAGGCGAGGTCCAACCGATGGTGTCCTGGGTTCGGAGCTAGGAGCTGCAACGGCGGTGTTCTCGGGAGCTGGGGGCTGAACGGCAGTTTGTCACAGCTGCGTGGTTAGCTCCGTTATCTGGTTGGTTAGGAGGGTCAGGTGCCCTGCCACAGCTACCTGAAACTCCTCCTGGCGAGAAAGCCGAGCCTCCTGAGCCTGAATGGTAGCAGCCAAACTTTCCTTTTCCGCTGAGTCCATTCTGGCCGAAGTGTACTGTCAGGCCCAGAACAAAGCGGCAGACTCAGTCGCGGAATAGGCAGGTTTCAAAGAAGCTTTATTAGTTCCGAGCAGCTGAACACAGTCTACAAAATTTACAACAAAAAATGGCTACTCTAACTCTAACTAAAACCTCTGCTACACTCTCTTGGAAAACACGAAAACACTGAACTAGAAAGAAAAACGCTTCACCAAAATGGGAAGGAAAGATCTAATAAAGTTTACCAAACAAAAACACTCTCTCAAAATGAGGAGGAAACAGAACTATCTATATCTTATGACCTAATCACCTAAACTGGCTGAAAACAAAAATCAATCCCGGAGGATGAAAAAACCTTTCCAAAAAGAAAAAAAACAACAAACAGAAAACGATCCCGAAGGATGAAAACAGGCTACAAGAAAACTCTTTCTAATCTTGAACTAAAGGGCTATGAAACTTACAAAACAGGAAACGTGAACAAGGCTTGAAGACAAGGGATGGCTTGGGTGCATCGACGGAACGAACGAAGACACTTCGGCACTGGACAAGGGGAAACACAGACTATATATACACATGAGGGAAATGGGGAACAGGTGGAAACAATCAGGGCGGGGAAGACAATTAGACTGGTGACACATGAGGAAGGGCAAGTGACCTGAAACGAGAGAAGAGTTAACTTTCAAAATAAAACAGGAAATGACAAGACATAACAAAAACCCAGCTTGACATCACCACGGTGTGACACTGGGTCAAGAGTGGGCTTTTTAAGAAGAGGTTTAAATACAGCTACCTTAAAGGACTGTGGTACATGTCCTGATAATAAAGACAGATTATTCGTATCCAATAATGAATGACTAACTAGAGGTAAAACATCCTTGAGCAGCCTGGTTGGGATGGGGTCTAAGAGACAGGTTGAAGGCTTAGCTGCAGAATTGATATAATTATTTGATGAAGGTCCCATCGACCTTCATCAAATAACTTTAAACTATTTTGTCTCTAATAGTTATAATCTTATCATTAAAGAAGCTCATGAAGTCATTGCTACTTAGACCTAAGGGAATAGATGGTTCAATAGAGCTATGATTCTCTGTTAGCCTGGCTACAGTGCTGAAGAGAAACCTGGGGTTGTTCTTATTTTCCTCAATTAAAGAAGAGTAGTAGGCTGCTCTGGCATTACGGAGAGCCTTCTTGTATGAGAGAGTTATATTGCACACCTTTCGTCAAACTCTGTTTGACCCGGCTTTGACAGTTTTACGACTTTGACCTTTGACCAGGAAAGGGGGGTTTCTCGCCCACCCCTGTACTGCTATCGGCTGTGCTGACATCACACACACGCACACACACGCACACACACCACACACACACACACACACACACACACACACACACACACACACACACACACACACACTCACACACACACTCACACAAAGACACATTGCATGACATTGCCTGATATGGAGTTTTAGAATTAAAGTTCTGTAAATGGACCCCAAATGTTGTAGAAAAAAAATAAAATTTGTAAAAACAACCAATGAGAGAAAGGAGGTATTTCTGGTCTTCTCTCCTCATGAAGTCATGGAGTTAAAGTTAAAAGGAATGTTCCGGATGGCGAGAAACACAGATGTGAAAATAACCTCAGCGGACATCCCGGGTTAGAGAGGTGGAGGCTAATCCTCAAATGGCTGAAATAAAGTCATAAACGTAAACGGTTGTCTGGCATTCGTTTTCTGGGTATCTTACACTCTCACCCACACAAGACACAAGACCCCCAATTGCAGAAATGAAATGGCGGGAAACTCAGTTGTGAAAACAAACTTGGCCGACATCTGGTGTTGTAGAGATGCAAGCTAACACCTCAAATGGTTGTAACACCATAAACTAATAAATTGTCTTCAGCATTCGTTTTCTGGGCATAAAAGCCATACCTTAGAGCTGGTTAAAGTCAGACTTCAGATTCAGTGAACGCACAGGTAGACGTGGACACCAAAGTCATTGAACGGACGGTTGATAAAGATGGAGCATGGTATGGAGCTTTAACTTTAACTTTTGTCTTTCAACCAAAAAAAGTGAACTATAGTATTTATTTTATTTTAGAAAATAACATTTTATCCGAGGTTCAGCCTCCTACTTCTCCTTCTGACCAACAAGTCATATTTCCTGGTAAGTGATTTAACTTTTTTTTTTTTTTATTCTAATTCTACTCTACGTCTTTTTCATTTCTTGAAGTGACTTCTGACGAGTTTGAGTAACTTCTGAAAGAGTTCATTGCTGCACTAGTATACAGTTTACACACATTTTAGAAACTAGCCAGTAATGTTAACATGTTTTTCTGTGTTATAAGACATTTTTGGTGCTTTTTGGGTTGTTGTTGTTGTATCCGGGGTTTTGTTTTCTACACTGAATGTCTTTTTAAATTCTTGAAGTGACTCCTGAAGAGTTTGAGGGCATCGATCTCACGCAATCAGATCTCGGTGAGTCTATTATATGCTATTTATTTTCTCTGACTTTGTCAGTAAACTGATGAGATGTAACTATTTAAACCTCGTCTCCAAACTTTCATATATAGATCTTCTAGACGGAGCGACGCAGCTCCAGAGTGTTAGAACGCCTGTATCTAACTATCTATTAGATGGTGATACAGGAAGCACTCTGAGCACTCCTCCAGCAATGACTCTTCCCCGTAAACCCCGTCTGCGATTAGGACGACGCAACCACCCAGGAAACGCAGGAAATTCTGCCGCCACGACAAGTGGAGCATCGGGTAAGTCGCAAAAACTTTCAGAAAGAAAATATATATATTATATATTTCTGACGATGGAAAGAGTGACGTTTGGATTTCAATGATGTTTTATACAGAGCCCAGGCCTTCAGATTCTGTGTCAGAGCTAACTAGACCAAAAAAACCCAATGTCCATTATCAAGGTAGGCAATGTTTTTCTAAATATAAAATGATTTGATGATTTTTCCAAGAGTTTTTGTCTTGTCTATTAATTGTCTTGTGAATTAAAATATGTTTTTTTTGTACCCCAATTGTGGAACAAAGGAGCCGTGGGACCGAAACCCTGGAACCAGTGCAGCCTCACTGCGGGGACACGACGCGGCGCCGCGAGACTGGATCCACAGACCCTGAAGCCCGGCGCCGTGAGCCTGACACACGATCCTTGGAGTCAGAAGTGCAGCCTGCGAGGGAGGGAGTTGACTCACACCCACTGACTGCAGACGAACGTGAGAGACTGCAAAGGTTTGACGTGCTTTATGAAATTGCTGATTTCATTAAGAAACCGGACGATCGCGAGAGACTGCAAAGGTTGGATGTGCTTTGTGAAATTGCTGATTGCAGTAGGAAAAAGTCCTAAACGTGTGGTGTGACATTTAATATAAACAAAAAAAACTGGATGAAGAAAACTTTTCTTTTGGTCTGTAGAGTTTATGGTTGAGCAATTGAATCAAATCTCCCCACCTCCTCCTGTAGATGTAGCCGTTGCTAATGTGGGTGAACCGCCATCATCGACTGCTAATAACTATTTCCAACCATTAGAAGACGCTCTGCTGCTTCTAAATCAAAACCCATCTTCCTCCGATGTTGAAAATTATTTCCATCCTTTAGAACTCGCTCTGCATCAGATTGACCAGACCCCTCCCTCCTCCTCCTCATCTTCTCCCTCCCCCTCCCCCTCATCCCCTTTTCCCTCCCCCGCGAGTGTTCACCGTTCCCCCTGCCAGAAACATACCGGATCTTGCACAGTTTTATGACGATGTGATGTTGATTCTTAGAGAAATGGCTGGCGCTGTCAGAGCACAGGTTGGGCGTAATGATGTAATACAGCTAGAGCTTATTGGTGAGAATGTTCAGAATCATGTCTCTGTGGTTGTTGAGGATGAACATGGTGATGCTATCTTACCTGCTTTTGAGGGCTTGCTGGAGCGCTTAGTTCAATCGAATGCTGAGATAACATCAGATGCTAGGTTAGAATTAGTGGTTCAGGTTGTGCATGATCCTAGAGGCGGTGTTAAACGCAAACTGGACAAAACTTTAGACTGTGAAATAATACGAATTAAAAGACAACATCTGTACATTGTGGACAACAGGAATGATCACCTTTGCTTTGCCATTAACTTGGCCCATGTAAACAATCCTCTAATCACTGATAATCAGGCCTTAAAACAAGGGAGACAGTTTCAGAGACTCGTCGGTCTGACAACTCAGACCCACGTCACCTTTACTGACGTGTGCAAATTTGAAAAAATTCTGAACCGAAAAATTGTTATTTTTTACAGAAGTCCAGATCGGCAGCCGCTCTCTCAATTGGAGACGGCTTTCTCCGATAGAACAAATCCTCTGTTTCTCTTTTTGTTCCAGAACCATTATTACGGTATAAAAAAATCTGAAAGCCTTTCTCGGGGTTCCGTACATCTGTCATTACTGCTACAAAAGCTACACGAAGCCCTACGCCCACAAATGCAAAGGTCACTGCTCTGTGTGTAACAATCCTGATTGTACTAAGCAGGAGCTCAAACCCGTAGCATGCAGTGACTGCAACAGGACGTGTCGTATGCCTCTGTGTTTTGACAGGCACAAGGAGCCCAGAGATAGACTTTTGGGTGAAACACATAGCCAGTACTCAAGTTGAGGGGGGATGGGGGGGGGTGGCATCCCCCCTGGTGGAAAAAATTGTCAAAATCATCCCCCTTGTATAAAATGGTCATCCCTTCTTCCATCCCTTGTGGCATTTTATCAATGCATGTGAAAATTACTTATATTTAACACTGGAAATAGAATTACCATTCGACATTTAGGGGGGCTTTATGATAATCAGTCGCGGCGGGGGAAAAAATAAAAATACTGTGCGTAATCACTGTGCGATGAAAACTCGGCGAGCTAGCCCCCAAAGAGTAGCAAAAAAATCCACAAAACGATACAGTATGTCTGATTCTGACTTTCTTTCTGGGGAAAGTTTGCGCAGAGAAGCAATCTGCCTCAGACCACCCTGGACCACTATGATTCAGTGGAATTACCACAAACGGTGCGTCGTGCCTCCAGGTAGAGCTAATAATGTGTTCATCGCTGCATTCA
Source organism: Collichthys lucidus (assembly GCA_004119915.2). Taxonomy (NCBI): domain Eukaryota; kingdom Metazoa; phylum Chordata; class Actinopteri; family Sciaenidae; genus Collichthys; species Collichthys lucidus. The sequence continues at coordinate 37,026,187 of CM014084.1, read as the reverse complement.
CTACCGCTTATGCCCGTCTCAAGCTGTACAGTTATCTAGAGCAGGTGCAGGAAAATGTTCTCTACATGGATACTGACAGTCTGATATATGTGGTGAAAGACGGGGCGACGCCTCTGAAATTGGGGAATTATCTGGGGGATTTGACCGATGAGCTGGACGGTGACACCATTCAAGAATTTGCAGCCACTGGTCCCAAAAGTTACGCCTACCAGACAAGACAAAAGAAAAGAATAGTATTGCGTGTCAAAGGTATCACTCAGACTACAGAGTGCTGTGAGCAGGTCAACTTTGACAGCGTCAGAGAGCTGGTGGAGGGTTACCTTGAGGGCTCTCGAGGGTGCGTTATTGAGACCCCACAGCATAACATCAGACGTAATAAAAAGAGCTTTCTCTTAAAAAATTGCACATTTCAAAAAAAGTTTAGAGTGGTGTATGACAAGAGACGCCTCTTTAGCGACGGCACAACTCTGCCTTTTGGCTACTGAAATAGGAGGAGAGAAACAAACAAACAATCAGACAAACCAAAAATAAATAAATAAATAATAATGAAAAAAAAATGTCACACCTTACTAACGTGGAGCAAGTTCATTTTGATCCCAGACTCGCAGCACCCTTTTCATGTATGATTGTGGGTCCCAGCGGGTGTGGGAAAACATATTTTGTAAAGTGTTATTGAAAATTGTGAACATGTAATAAATGATGTACCTGAAAATATTGTGTGGATTTATACTTCCTTTAAACCCATGTATGCTGAACTGCAAAAAATGAATAAAAAGATTAAGTTTGTTGAAGGACTGCCTGATTCTTTTGATGACACAGAGCTGTTTCCTCCTGATCAGAACCATTTGATTATTTTGGACGATGTTATTTTTCAAGCCTCCGACCATCCTGAAGTGGTTAAACTTTTTACTCAGTACAGACATCATGGAAATATGAGTGTGTTTATGTTGATGCAAAATGTATTTCGTACCATGAGTTTGAACAGTAATTATCTGGTGTTGTTTAAAAACCCTAGGGACAAATTACAGATAAATATATTGGCGCATCAAATCTTCCCCTCACAAAAAGCCTTCTTTTTAGAAATCTTCCCCTCACAAAAAGCCTTCTTTTTAGAGAGTTTTGAAGACGCTGTCGTGGTTTTTCCGTGGCTGCCGAAGTCGGTCTGTGGATACTTGAAAAGAAAAGAACTGCAACTCTTCTTGACTTGAATAATTAGGACTTTATTCAAAGAAACAAGTGAGTTTGAGATGCATCTCTTCCAAGCCTCATGCCAAATTGTCCCAATAGTTCTCCCTCTTCCTCTTTTTGGGCTAGGTCTTATATCCCCAAGAATGCATGCATAAGCAACTCTAAAGAGAGCCTGCATACTGTCCTTCCTAAAAAGGCATAAACACACAGGGACATACATACTCTCCAAAAGTCATAAACCATTCAGGTGTAGACATCCTTTCCTTAAACATCCTCTCCAAAAGTCATAAACCATTCAAGTGTGGACATACAACACATGGCACACTGCCAACACTGCACTTCCACGAAAGAGGAACCGAGGGCAAGGAGACTTAGAAGAAAACATATGGAAAATATACTACATTCCCCCCTCCGCGGCTTCTTACAGTTGTGGCAGAGAAACACAGAGCTTAAATCAATACCTATATGATGTAATTTTCTTCTCACTTGTTTAATTCCAACAAAGTTCCTTTCTTCAAGTTTCTATATTAATTCCTAGTACAATTTTAGGCAACTAGTTTAATATTTACCTTTACAGTAATCCTATGCGCACATTATTTTAATTACTTTAGACTATGTAAAGTATTCAATTATCCTAATAAGGTCAAATTTATGGGCTAATCCCTCCCAACTGACAGAGCTCTTCCCAGGTAACCAAACGCTACTTTTTCCTAGAAATCCCAGGAAGTGCACTCTACTTAATTTACCAAACAACCTTTATCGTATAAGTGCAGCTGAGAAGAAGTCCGTCCAAGTTGGGGAACCATCATCTAGTCGAAAACCACCTCTAGGAGGTGTAAAAAGAGTAGACTGATGGATTCCTAATCTAGAGAAGATCTCATCCACAGGCCAATCTGGATGAAGAATCTCTCTTCAATTCAGTCATTTCCTAACAACAAATCATCACAAAACATTAACATTGGTTAACATCACTGATTACAAATGAATAAATATACGTATGTAGCATAAAAACATAACATATGTAGATAAATGTATCATCCATGCTGGCTTCAGACATATATCAACTCAACATCATGATTGATGAACAGAAATCAATGTTGCCGTAGCTCATCCAGGGCTCACAGTCCTTTGTTATTGTCCCATTATGAGTCTCTGAGTCCAAGTGTAGGAGCCCCAGATCAGCTGCGCTTGAACATTGAGGTGTCTACACATAGATAGTCACACACTAAGGCTGATACTATTATATACAAGACATATGGTTTACATCAAGGTACTTGGTTTGTCATCTATTGTTATCTTAAGGCCAGCTGGACTTTGAGGTAACTTAGAGAGAAAACTAGTTTGGGTCCCCTGTGGTGTTGTCTCCTGTTCCTTATTTTCTGAAGAAGAGATCAGATCAATAGATCAAAAGAGCCATTTGTTAGGGTACCCGGGGAAAGGAGGCTCTCTCTCTTTCCCTGTCCTTTTATGGCTCAAGTGTTATCTTTTTTCGGGGTAAAAGAAGAGATCAGGTAGATAGATCAAAAGGACCATTTGTTGGGGTATCCTGGGAAAGGAGGCTCTCTCTCTCTCTTTCCCTGTACTTTTTATAAACGTTGTTTACTTGAAATGCATGTTCTGGAAGCTCATCATGGTATATACATAAGTGCTTGCCCTGTATAGTTCAGGAGGGTTTTTTCATTTTTCGGCCAGACGCTCTCCAAGTACTTGTACTTGCTTCGACACTGTGCTTGTTGTAATAAACTTGTTATACGACTAAGACGGTGTCGGCGGATTTTCTCTTCAAACATCTTCATCTGCATCACCACCGAAGATACCACAACATCCTCTCCCCTTTGTCCTGAGAGAGAGAGAAACCAAAAAGACAACCAGTATCTTGCAAAAACATTTGATACGGTATAGCATAAGCAGATACTAGACAACTGCTATCATCAGATAACCAAAGAACAGGCGTGTCCAAAATACAAGTGTGAACCAAAGACATCTTTTCTCTTTTACTCAGTAATATTCCAATTGTCCCCCCTTGTAACTTCTTATTCATTTTAGTCACATATTTCTTATCCATACTGGTTTCTGTTTGATATTTTGAACACCTCTGCTCCTGACAACACCACTGATACCAATCCTGAAATAAACAACAAAGAAATTAACAAATGGATATATATGAATACATATATTCAAACCAATCACTTAACAAATGAACACAAAATCAACCAAGGAAAACATGCATATATGGAGTACTCCAATACTAAATAGATGAATAACAAATGATTGTTGAAGCTGATCAATTACCCTAAAAGGTAACTGCTCTCTATTAAACCCCTACTTCAGAATGGATATTTATCCATCACATAGCCTTCTGTCCCTACTTCCTCACTGTCATTGTCCAAGTCTTGCATCACTACTCCAACCCATCTGAGAATCATAGCTTTAGCAAAGGTTAGCATCAGTGTACAAAAACAGAACATCACACACAGTGCTAAGACAAATGCCACCAGAATTTGAAATATTACAACTCCCATTGGCCCCAGTTTGGATTGCAGCCAAGCATTAGCTGACCATCCTGCACTTTCTGAAGGACCAAATGCATCTCTAATGAGTTTCAGTGCATCTACCACATTAGTCATATTATCAGTACTGTCAGGGATCAACGTATAACATGCATCACCAGTCAAATTCAAAGCCATGCATAAGCCACCTTGTTTAGCCAAAATATAATCAAGCGCCATATCATGTTTCAACAGTGTCAATCTGTGACTCTTCTGAGTGGTTGTCAAGTTTTCAAACCCCTTTATGGTCTCATTTGCAAAACCCTGTAAGGTGTATGTTATATTGTCAATATGATCAGCCAAAAATGTTACACCATACCACGGAAACAATCCTAATCCCCATTTTTCTCCCAAACTTATTCTCCAATGATACGCCTCAAGCTTATGGAATTGTGCTAGCTCCCTTCTTTTCCTACTACCAGGAATTTCAACATCTTGACTCTCCTTAGGCCATTGGCCTGTCTTTACTACCAGGACATCATACAGGAGTTTCAATGTCGCCATGTAACAACATCCCGTCCAACCATATGGTAAAAATATATATGCTTTATTGCCACAAATCCACCAAATATCTTTGAAATTTCCTATGGTCACATTTCCAGGAAGGACTTGGTTCTCTACAAGCAAAACTCTATCTCGTTGATCTGGGACCTTGAATGTTACTTTATAGGTTTTATTATCAGCTTTCTGTCCTTCCTTAATGACAACCTCCATCATGTTCACATTACACTCTGAAATTCCCACGAACATACCTGTTACACCATGCGTATCATTTGAACAAAAACAAGTTTTTGCTCTTACAGCTCTCACTTCTAATGAATCAGGAATTGTTACAATTGGTTCTTCCTGATCCATCAAATCTACATATGTTAGATTCCTTATCCACGCACACACTCCTCTAGGTCTGAATAGAAGCACTGATATAGACAGTACAAAGTCTACTGATGATTTCTGCTTATACTTAAGCCATGATAATGCATAAAACTGACATATGGCAAGTAAAGGTTCAGGAACAGTTTCCAGGATTGATGGCCATGTGCTGGGTGAAGGTACGCCAACCACACACGTACAGTTTCCATAGCTAGCTGCTCTCACAGAATGAGTTAACTGTTAGAACTACAAATTTCTGCTTGCCCATGGATCTGACATTTGTAATACCAAGGCATCAAACCCATATGCCTTCCATTTAGCATCTCTCTTCTGTACTTTATGTAAACTTTCAGTCTTATCAAATTGAGTCAAACTATTGTCCAAAGAGCCATGTTTATAAGTCATACTGTCAGCCACTTTCAAACCTGAACTAGTGGACTCTATCTCTACACTCCCTAATTGAGGAGTTGTTGCTGTGGTGGTTAGTTCCTCAGTAACCACTCCAACCTCCAACCAACCCCGCGTACAAATAGTGTACAATCCTCTTGATCTTTCTCCCGCTTTCTGTCATTAAGCAATACATACTTCCTCTGACTCCATCTTCTTTAAACCCTTCTGTCACTATCTCTCTACCCTGATTGTCTTTCCACACACGAGGATTATTACCACCATTATTCCACTCAGTACATTTACACGGAAGCAAAACCCACTTCCCCAGTTTTACTCTAACTACAGTCTCTGTAGCGCTTAGGTTTGATCTTCTCTTGAACTGGTCTTGGGCTTCTTGGCTTACTGGCACTCCTGAGTACTCTTGAAGGTGCATCACATTCCTCTGGAACCTCTGGTGGAACTTTCTCTGGGGGGTTTGACCCCTCTGGAGCATGCTGTAAGTCAACTTCTCTGAATCTTTTTTCTTGCCCATCAGCTGAGAGATCAGGCCTAATGCCATCAGATACAAGAGCACGCTCAGCATTAGCATCCATAGCATGATCAGTCTGCTCCTCTGGATCGTCCCCATCTTCATTTCCCAACTGTAGCGTTTCTTCTCCTGGTGCTTTAACACAGTGTGATAAGTGATACCATGTTGGACACCTTTTAACCTGCACTGCCGTTCCTGTACAGCGGACAACCTCAAATGGCCCCTCTCGACAAGCGTTGAACCATTTTCTTCTGAACACCTTCACGAACACCATGTCTCCAGGTCTTACACTGTTCTTTTCCAACTCTCTGTTCTCTTCTTCACTCTCCTGCTGTAGTTGGTCCTGTTTTTTAGAGACATACGCAGATATACTCCTATGTAGAGTAGTTAAATACTTAACGTATGCTTTCATCTCATCTTCCAACTGAGACAAACTTGGGCCTTTGCTCGTACCCAGACAAGGAGTTGGCATTTGTCTGCCCGTAACCAACTCACGTGGCGTCATGTGTAACTCACGCAACTCACTTGAGCGACACACCATTAATGCAAGCAGCAGCGTTGCTACCCAGTTTAATCCAGTATGCTGACAGATTTTAGCAACTCGGTTTTTGATTACTCCATTAATTTTTTCGCAAATCCCCTGACTTTGAGGATGATAGACTGCTCCGAGACGCTGTTTGATTCCTAGCTTTTGTAGAATCAGCTTCACTGTTTTATCTACAAATTCACGTCCATTATCGCTACTTATGCGGTCAGGTAAACCCCAACGAGGCACAACTTCACCTATCTACCACCACAAGCATATATCTTTTCCCTTCAACGGGTGTTATGTCCACATCGCGCATAGGCCCATTAGGTGTTGGAATATGTCCAGGAGGAGTCACTACACCCCTCCTAACATTATTCTTCAGACAGATTGTACATCTGCCTATGACATGATCAATTTGTTCCAACAAATATGGTGCCCATACTCTTTTGTTATTTTCCTTCTGACCCCCCCCCCCTGCAACATGGGCTTGCCCATGTGCCTCCTGGATCATCAGACCCAACAAATCAGGAGGAGCCACTATCAGTCCCTCATGGTTTCTCCACAAGCCTGTAGAGTCCTGGCTTGCACCTCTGTCCACCCACAGCTGTTGATCAATAGCATTAACTGCTTCCTGCATCAAAATCACATCCCTAGGAGTGATCTTATCCTCCAACTCTACCTCATGGGTAACTAGAAGCACTTTCCCTGGCTTATCTGCACCTATGACTGCTTTGGCGGCTTCATCTGCTGCCCTGTTACCTTGTGTTATCCTTGACATATCTGTCCTATGTGCTGCACACTTAGCAATAGCAATCTCCTTGGGCTTCATCATAGCCTGCAACAGCTTCACTATTTGTGCATGGTGCTGTATCGGAGATCCATCAGTTTTCTTAAATCCACGCCCTTTCCACACAGCTCCAAACAGATGACAAACATTATGGGCATATGCCAAATCCGTGTAAATTGTTACTCATTTACCATCAGCCAAAAGACATGCTTCAGTTAAACCCACCAATTCAGCCAATTGGGCCGATGCAGGTTGTGGTATTACTTCAGCTTTCTCTACCACAAAGCCAGAGCCTTGGGCTTTAACAACAGCATAGCCAGCACTCAACTTTTCCCCTATTCGATAACAGGAGCCATCAGTCCAATACTCCAAGTCCGCTTTCTTTAACGGAAGGGCCTGCAAGTCAGATCTGAGTCTTGAATACCTCTCTGCTTCTTTTACACAATCATGAGGTTCTCCTTCCTCCAAGGTTGGCGAAGTTTCAGCTGGGTTCACTGTAGTACACCTAGCTAGGGTGACATCCTCCTGTTCTAAGAGTCTATAATAGTCTCTGAGCCTAGGCATCGTCAAAGTATATTTGCCGTGGTTCAACAGATTTCTGAGACTATGATGGGTAAGGATTGTCACTGGATAACCCATTGTTACAGATGATGCCTTCTCATACATCAAATAGACTCCCACCATTGCTCTGTAACACAATGGCAGCCCCAATTCCACTTCTGAAAAAGCAGTGGAATAATAGGAAACAGGTTGAGGACTCTTCCCTGTACCTGTGGGCTGACATAGAACTGCACATGCAAATTTCCCTCCAATTGAAGTAGATACATACAGCACAAAATTCTTAGAATAGTCTGGCAATGCTAACGCTGGTGCCTCCTGCATCTTTTGTTTTATCGTTTCAAATGCCAAATTGCCATCCTGTGTCCAAGTAAGGTTGCAATGAAGTTGATCATTCCCCGTGTCTTTGATCATAGCTCTTAGTGGCCCCGACAACCTCACATAATCCTCTATCCATGCAGAGGAATATCCAGCAACACCAAGAAATGTCATCATCTCTCTGACCGTCCTGGGCTTAGGCACCTTACGAATAGCTTCTAGATGGCTGTCAGAAATACTTTTGTGCCCATGACTTATTGATTGACCCAAGTAAACCACTTTTTCTTGAACATATTGCAGCTTCTTCTGAGAAACCTTATGTCCTCGTTCTGCTAATATCTGTAACAGCCTGATTGAGTCTTTGTGGCATGTTTCTCTCTCAGGTGAGGAGATAATTATATCATCCACATATTGACATACATTGCTGATTATTTCTTGACCTATGTCCTCTTTCAACACTTTATTGAAGATGTGTGTTTGAATTGAGGGGAGTGTTTGAATCCTTGTGGCAGTCTCCGATACTGGTAAAACTGCTCTTTTTAGGTAAACCCAAATAGACCTTGCGACTCAACACCAAGGGGAACACTGAAAAATGCCCCACACAAGTCCAAAACTGTGAACCATATAGCATCTGGTGGAATTTCAGCTAACAAAGTGTGTGGATCTGGCACCTCTGCAGGGAAATCAGTCGCTACCTCATTCACAGCTCTTAAATCATGTACCAACCGGTAGGAGCCATCTGGTTTGATCAATGGCAGCAATGGCGTATTGCTTTGAGGGTTCTGAGTTATCTTTAAAACACCTGCGTGCAATAGTCCTTCAATTTGTGGTTCAATCCCCTGAATCGCCTCCTCCTTTAGTGGATATTGTTTTTTCCACGGTGGTCTAGCTCCTGGTCGAAGTTCCACTTCCACCGGTTGGGCTGACTTTACAAGTCCAATATCTATATTGTGTTGTGACCACACACATTCTGGCACTTGTTGTAGCATTTCTTCTCTTAAATAGTCAGAATCCGACTTAACACCGAGCATTGACTCATTTGTCATATGTGCAGTCTGTGGCTGCCCCAGTCCATGAGCAGAAATTGCAATCTTTATGAATCTACAATCTTCACTTCTCCAGATAGCAGAATTTCTTTTTAGTGGCACAAACTTCTTCTGATTCTGCCATCATAGCTCCTATGTGCTTCTGCTCATAGCTCTCAGCTATCTTCAGTGTTACATGAGGGATGCTGTTTTCAATATTAAACTCTTTGTATAGATACTCACTCCCATTTATCTTCATTGCTGCCCCTTGTGGCCCCAAGATGATCCAATCTGAGCTCAGTTGAACTTGCTCTGGTTGTTGCCTCAACCAGTGATCCGGATCAGAGAGAGCAGCATTTTTGAAATATTGAAGTGTACAATGGTGCTGATATTCAGGAAGCTTAGCATCAGGCATATTTGCAGTAATGAACTTTCCCCACACTATTGCTGGTTTCATTAGCTCTTGACTCAAATTCCCAATCCAGAATACTACAGAAGCATCAATCTCTGTTGACATAAATAGTTGATGACAATGTTCAAACGGCACTTCAACCTGACAGCCGTCGGGAGTGCATTTTATTGTACAATTTAATCTGCACAACGCATCTCTTCCCAAGAGTGGAATAGGAGTGTGTTCTGACACCAATATAGGTGTCCTAATCTTCTGATTTTTATAGCAGAGCTCAATAGGTGTTGTGGTGGGGATCAGCTGTTTAACACCCTCAAATCCGATTGTCCGTACGAATTTGCCAGACATGGAGAGGTGAGTAGCATCTTTAGGTCGGATACAGGTGAAAGCAGCTCCGCTATCAACCATTGCTCTTAAAGGTTGATCATTTACTTTCACCTCTATTGTTGGATCTTCTTCCGGCCCTGACACTACCAGCTGACACCTTCCCCACGGATTTTCTGGGCACCCCTAGAACCCCGGTTCCGGGCCCCTCTGGGGGTTCACCGGTCCCCTGGACGGATATTGTTGCCATCTAGATCTTCCTCTGAAACCTCCTCTGGGAATACCTCTGCTTGGCTGGAAACAATCACGCACATGATGTCCCAGCTTTCCACAATTATAACATGCTCCTGGAGGCTGTTGAAAGCCTGGATTGATGTTTCCTTCCAAGGTTTCCTCTGCCTCTTCCTTTCCATGCGGGTGTCTGCCCACAAACTGCCTCCAAAATGAATGTCAGCAGCTCCTGCTGCTGTTGTGGCTGTGCTGCTTGAAGCTGAGTCTGGTCGGGCTGAATCTGGTTCTGCTGAGGGGGATTTTGACTTTGCATGACCAAGGCCTGCTTCTTCTCCTTCTTATTATCCATTAATTGTATTTGGGTGAGCTTCCTAAGAGTCTCTTGATCCTGCTCTCTCTAGGCGTGCTCCTTTTTCCTCCACAGATCAACCTGATGTGCTATGTGATCTGTGTAGACACCCTTTACCATACTTCCAAGTCCAACCACCTCTGCCAGTTTACTTCTCACCACTGGGGGCAGTCCTTCTTGAAGCTTAGCTCTCAAAATTGATTGCTCCAGCTGATTTGCATCTGAATCATTTCCTGTGACATTTCTCCACTGTTGAAAAACTCTTGCCACATAAGCCATTGGATTTTCTTTTTCTCCTAATGGCTCAATGAAAATGTTATCAGGATGCACATTGGTAGGATATGTTTCTTTCAAAGCTCTTCACATACGTCCTCTGTGAGCAGCAAACAGCTCTGGATCATTTATTGTTGTTCCAATGTATCGCTGGAGTCCATCCATAACAGCAACACCAAGGAGACTAGCCAAAAGCTTCTTGATATTTCCCATGGCGGGCTGTGTTCCCACAAGGATCTCATCCAATTTTGAAGTCCATGGATGTGCCCCACCTTGAAGAGTAGGTAATTTTTCCATGATTTCAGACATGTCCGTATGTTGCCAAGGTTTATATTCCAATCTGTTTCCTCTAATAAAAACTGGAAGCATCTTATCAGTCCTGTTGCGCAAATAGTATCTAGGAGAATCTGTCCTAGAGGATCTGCCTTGGTCAGGTCTCTCTTCCAGCCTCTCTACCTCTGGCTCTCGATCAGATGTTAACTTCCCATCTGCAGCACCAAAGGAGACTATCTGACATCTCTCCTCCCAATCCTTTTGGCTTCGCCACCCTTCTTCCTCTGCCAGGTTTCTTCTAACTGGGGTGCACTGCTGTCCTGGGGATGGAGTATACTGACTCTCCCAATCGCTGTCACCATCACCATTGTCACTGTTGCTGGTATCATCACCTTTTGCACCTGCTTTCCCCAGAGACTTTCTTCCTCTTCTCTCAGCCCTTGCCAAAATCTCCTTCACGGAGGGATCATATTCTCCAATTGCCCTCGTGTCATCATCACTGTCATAGTCGTATCTCTGGTTGTTTTCCTTAGTCCACGTTCTTTTGCCTTCTTTTCAATCTTCTCAGGCTTCTTGGACTTGGTATAAGGACGCATCACTATGGTCGTTGTAGCCTTTCCTTCTTCAGTCACTGTTCTCTCATCATCTTCGACAGTATATGTACCATCTTGGCTTAGGACAGGAAGTTGGGGATAAATATTTGCTGATTTGCTTTGCATAAGGTGGGGGATTCTTGTCTGACGGTGGCAACAACTGTGATGACTGATGTGAGAAGGGGGTGTTGATTTCTGCCAGTAACTTCTCCACTTTCTCCGTATTCTCTCCTATCATTTCTGAAGCTCTCTCCCTTTCCTTAAGCACTCTCTGTCCCTCATGGCTGAACAGCTCCAAAACGTTCAACTCAATCTGTCTCTTTTCCTTCCTCTTTCCGCTCATTTTCCCTTTTGTCTGTTTGACTTTATAACTGGACACCAGCACCTGCATAGTTTTAAGCACTTCTGGGTTAAGCGTCCCCTCCAATGGCCATGGTTGCTCAATCTCAGACCATCGCTTATGCCATTTCTTAGATACTTTTGCAATATCTTTAACAAGTGGATTATGTTTCTGTACTATATCTACAGGAGTGATTACCTTTACATTGTTAGTATCTTTTTTGGACATCTTGCAACAATTTGAGTATACTACACAATAAGGTTGTTATTATTATGTAATGTTACTATATATACTATAATGTAATACGTTTGCCAAATTACTTTTCCTAATAATGGAAATCCCTTCAAATGACCAAATTACAAATAAGCTGCAGAGTTTGCCAACCTCAGATACCACTCATAGCTTCACAACTAACATGCAATGTAAGACAGACAGACTAAACCCAAAAATATCTAATATATTTTGGCTCCAAACTTGGAATTAATGGAAAGAAGGCCCCAGATACAAATATCAATGTTGTAACTGTCACACCGCGGTGAGGTCAAGCTGGGATTTTGTTGTCTTGTCATTTCCTGTTTTATTTTGAAAGCTAACTCTCCTCTCGTTCAGGTCACTTGCCCTTCCTCGTGTGTCACCGGTCTGATTGTCTCCCCCGCCCTAATTGTCTCCACCTGTTCCCCATTACCTTGTGTATATATTGTCTGCGTCTCCCTTTGTCCCGTGCCAAAGTGTTTCGTCCTTCGTCGTGCACCAAAGCCTTCTCTCCATAGTTCATAGTCACAGCTTCTTAGCTCAAGTGCTTTTTTGTTTTCTTCCTCGAATGAGTGAATTTCTGTTGTAATTCCTAGTCTAGCCTTTTGTTACTTTGTATCTAGTCTAGTGTGTTTTCAGCCTCGTTTTTGAGCGCCTTTAGTTGATGTTTCATAGCCTTTTTGTTTTTTCTCTTTATGAGTGATTTTGATTTCGTTAATCTTTTATACGAGTAGTCTTAGCTTTATTGTTCCTCGTTGAGAGTCATTTTGATTTTGTTATTTAGAGTAGTTCAGTGTTTTTTCCTCCTTGGAGTGATTTTTGTTTTCTTTAGTTTAGGGCCTTTTCATAGCCTCACTCAGTCGAGGGTTTTCGCCGTCCTGAATAAAACAGCTTACTGCCTAACTCTGCATCTAAGTCCTCATTTGAGTCCCGGCCTGACAGTAACTGCTCATGTATTTTCATCACCAATGTAACAGCAGCTCCAATCACAATTTATATATATACACATATGTAGGTCAATCTCCAAAACAGATCTCCCAGCCGGAAATCAATAGGTGTAACAACCACAGTAACTTATTAAATCAATAATTCTTCAAATTCCAGCACTCCTAATACTCACAACTCAAACAATAAAACACACTGCATATACACATATGATCAATCAGTTGCCAAGTTCTTATGCATATTACCAATTTTCAGCATATGGTGCATGTATGCATTCTACCGCATATATGTGTGCATATTCCGCATATCATATATATGTGTGTGAGAATGAATCATCAATAATTTGCACTGGCCTTTGATGGAGTTGATGACGACGAAGCCCAGACCAACACCGGCACACTAGGGGTTCGGGATGTCCTTCCTCAGGAGCCCGCACGTGGTGGTCCACTCCACTTAGGACTCACGTGCAAATATAGATAAAGGTAAAAATAAACAAACAAAAATTCAATATCTTATTCAAAAAACACTAGTGACATGTCTCTCAAACCGTAGCTGTGTACGCAGTCAAGTTACTGCCTAATCAATCACTTTAACGCAAAACTACTTTTAAATCATATCATTTTCTTTATGTTATCTGTCAACATACAGGATTAGTTGTAAATTTTGCAGGGTTTCAATAATAATTCTTTTATGGAAAACCAATTGCCAATAACAGATGGACTAATTCATTGGGATTGAATAACTCCCCTTTTTAGGTTTTGGTCTGCAAGCTGCAGCACCAGTAGTGCAGGCAGGGCGTATCCTATTTCTGTGTACTGTCAGCTCTGTCTGATTCTCACACATGCGCAGTTCAGTGTCAGCGAAATTCTCAAAGAGAGCAGACCTGCTGCTCTGAAGTGGGACTGAGTACAGCACTCCATATTTTCCTATCAAACAAACTCTTTTTATAACTCAGACAAACACAGAACCAACAGTAACATTAAACAAAAATCACAAACAAACACAAAACACTGTCCTAATTTGAAACTTCTTCATAATTATTTTTACTTTAATTAAATTCTCTTTTTATTTTTTATTTTTAATGGGCTTTAGGCTTTTACTTTAGTCTGCAGACTTTCTCTTCTCTATTTCTTCTTTATTTCTTCTTTATCTTCTCTCTGTCTTCACTTTATAAATGTGTGCTTTTCATGCATCTCTCCATTCATACTTGCAAACCTGAGTTCTTCAATGCCTTACTATAAGTGCATTGTCACAGCCGCTTGCGTCACCAACATCTCTCAACATTCATTCTCTAGCATTTGCTTATGCTTCTTTATTTCCTCCCATTCACTTTTGTCCGCAGTCATTGCCAATCACACACATTTCACTATCTTTCTTGGCTACCTATACAATAACGTACACTACATAACGCCTAGCCTCTTTATTTTCGGCCTGTTACAACTTTATTACTTTTACATTACTTTTATTAATTTTAGTAAAATTTAGAATTTAGAAACAGACTTTTACTCTCAATAATCCACCAGCCTTTCCTCTACACAGATTCTTTTTTATGCAAACCCACCACCTTGCAAAGAAACACCTGTACACAGTACTAAAACCCAAACTTGAGGCTAACTCACCTCCTTTTTGTGTACGCTGTCTTTGAGTTTTACACTGTGTCGAGTTGATCCCTGCTGGCGGTTTTGCACATTCAACCAATCCTGTTCGTGACACCAATATTGTCGTGGTTTTTCCGTGGCTGCCGAAGTCGGTCTGTGGATACTTGAAAAGAAAAGAACTGCAACTCTTCTTGACTTGAATAATTGGGACTTTATTCAAAGAAACAAGTGAGTTTGAGAGGCATCTCTTCCAAGCCTCATGCCAAATTGTCCCAATAGGGACATTCAAGTGTGGACATACAACACATGGCACACTGCCAACACTGCACTTCCACGAAAGAGGAACCGAGGGCAAGGAGACTTGGAAGAAAATATATAGAAAATATACTACAACGCCACCAAAGACCCCCGCTGGTATTTATTGGTCGATCTTACACCTTCCTGTCCAGAACCGTACAGGCTGAGGACGGGTATACGGCCTCCACAGTACAGAACAAAGAACAAGAAGAACAAAGTAAGTCTCATCATCATCATCATCATCAACAGCAGCAGCAGCAGCATGTCGGCACGTATAAGAAGAAATGCACCTTTATTAAAAGCTCTATACCACGCCACACCTCGTAAACGTAAAGACATTCTTGGCCATTCTTCCCCGGACTTTCTCCAAGCTCTGTGCGAGATTGCTTTGAATCTTTTAAAAGGCAACATTCCACTGTCTTCTCCTCAATACAAAAAACTGAAAAGCCGGAGAAAAATTATCAGACTGCTGGCTTTTGTTTAAATCAGAAACGCAGAACATTGATGAAACAGTCGGGAGGTTTTATTTTACCTCTGCTTTCGGCTGTTACGTCGCAAAAAGTGTTTCTCGTCGCACCTCATCAGTTAAACCGCCTGACTCAACCTTAATCCTCCATCAGACAAACGGCCGAAGATGATTTAGACGCAAAAATGAGAGCGATATTAAATGAGCCGGGGCTGAGTTCTTATGAAAAAATAAAAAAATACGACACCTCGCTGCAGAAATATCTCACACTGATGAAACAAGGTCAAAAGGTATGGGGATAATTTTGTCTCAGAAAGATTTTAATGTGTACAATATGATGTGTATACATATGCATACATTTATAAATATCAAAATACAAATATAAAAATGTGACATACAAATAAATAAACGAATTTGTATAAATAAATGTGGATTTGTATTTTCGAGATTTGAAAAGTAATGTCCTTGACTTTGTGTGTGGAGTCAGCATTTGTGGATCCATTTTTTGCTTTTCTCACGATGACGTAATTTTGAGACATTCCTACCGCTCACCACGATTCACAAATAAATGCCACCAGATTTGAATACAAATAGCGGTACACCCTTCACCGAACATCCAGCAGATGGCAGTGTTGCGCAGACACAGCCATGTGTACAGATAAAGGGCGTTTGCCACGGTCACTAGGATTGTTCTATCTGGAGTGATTCATGAATATGGATAGAGCCGGTGATCAAGCGGCATCTACTGTAAGTAGTACTTATTTTGCATGATTTTACTCATTCCAGTACTAGTAGATCAGAACAAAATGTCATTAAACGGCAATGAGGTGTTTTGGTTAGCAACTGCTAATCTAAGTTAACTTTAAATAGCAGGACTAGGTTAACTTTAGCTAGCAAGAACTCTGCTATGATCCCTTCATGTTGCCAATTGACTCATAGCTGCCAACGCCGCCGTTTTTCTGAATTTCTCCTATATTTCATACCGACCTCCCGCCCGTTTTGCCATTTGTTAACCTGAAAGCGGTAAAGCTATAGTGCAAGATCTATTTATTTGTTTATGGTTAGCTTTGTTTAACAGTGTACAACCACCCTTACATTGAAATTTTAACGCTATGATTCATCCATGTACCGTCCAAGACATGCTGAAATGAGTCTCAACAGACATTGTGCCACAATCACCACTCGCGCTACCATTTTTATTACAGAGAATGCTGGAGACGATGGCCCACAACCTCCTTAGCGCGTTGGCCAGGGCAGGCGTACCCGCTTCCACCTCGACCAACCCAGCACCCACTCCCATCTTGACCACTACCCCGAAACCTACCCCTGCCCCTGCTCCCTTCTCCACTGCTAGCCCTGCAAGCAGGATAAATAACGCATTGAAACGGTATTACTAATTAAGTATTAATGAATATGTGATCAGTATAGTTGAAATTGATAGTTAAACTTTAGTGCTTTATTTCTCATTTTCCTTATTTCTCTTTTTTTGCAGACAGTTTCCTGGTATGTACTCTGGGGGGACTGCAATTAGAGGAGAGGCTAGGTTTAAAACCCCTGACAGATCCCCCCGAGTCACACATCTGCCAGTTTTTGTTCTGCCTGGGCCAACATCAGTCACCCCAAAGGGCTCCATGGAGCTGGAGCTTGCTCATGCAGGCCTGGGGAAGAAGGTGGTTCTGGTGCCAGAATGCGCCAACCATTCTGAGGTATTATGATTCATATGGTAAAATTAGTAGTAATAACAATTACTCTATGGGGGATATCACTGACTTTGTCTCCATTGTTGGGTTTGCCACCTTGCTGGATACTGAGCAGCATCATTGTGAATTGTGTCCCTTTAGATTGTCTCACTGATGGAGGGGGAGTATATGAAGCTGAAGCCGTTAATGGGGAGGTGGATGTTTTTTAAAGCTACAGGTATTCCGCACAGAATATATCATAAAGATATTGCATTGTTCTTAATTTGTGTTGAGATCACAAGCCTATAGAGTGGTGTGGAAAACGCCTTTGATAAATGGTATTTTGCTGTTTTTAGGTGGCAGTGGCCAGAGAAAATTGAGCATCATTCCAATAGATTCAGAGGGCTATTCGGGCCGACAGCTCCGCATGGCATCGAACAACGGGAAGAATGTGCTGTTTTTGGTTCCTCTCCAGGAAGAACTGGAGACTGCACCCCTGCCTTTTAGTTCCCCTGAATTTTCAAAAATGCCGAAGGTGGCCTGCAATAATTGTTTGGAAATCATCCCTTTGCAGATGTTGGCACTACACTCAGAGAGCTGCCAGACAGCTGTAAGTTGTTTTCTTGTCTTCAAGTTAAGTAGTAACAATGTTGTAATTAGTTGAGGTACTGAAATACATTTTTGAAGCATCTGTACTTTAGTGAAGTATTTACATTTTGGCATGTTATAATTTAGTTCCTTACTACAGTATCCCTGGCCAGTGATGAGCTGGATAGTAACATTGTTGTAATTATGTAGTTGAGGTGCTTTTTTGAAGCATCTGCACTTTACTGAAGTCATTTACATTTTGATGAGACCGCCATCGTCAGGCAGAGAAGGGAATGGCCTTTTCATAGATATCAAACATGAACTTCTGTTTGGAAGTAAAATCCTCATTGAAGTTTTAAAAATGAGATAAAAAGCACTGAATAATTTCTAAATGCAACTTTGAGCTTTTTTATCCCAACATCTATGATTAAATGATTGCATTATAAAAAAAATAACAAAAAGACAATGCATTTATTTATTATGATTATTTCTTATACTATTTATGATCATTTTTAATCAAAAGTGTGTTGGTCAAAAGGCCAAAAACATAGTGTTTTAAATTCATATTTTATTTTACAGTCATAATATTTGATCCCCAGCCTCACAAGATATTGTACATAACAGAAGTTGTGTTTTCCAAGCCCTGTGGCTTTCTAGGGACCTAAAATGTGGTATTTTCCATCAATTTAGAATATCGCTTTGACAAAAACTCTGTTCTACTCTGTCTGTGGCTCTTTGGCAGTGTATACAAGTGTGAATTGTTCCATATCAATCAAAAAGATAGTGTGCACTTTCGCACAAAAAACTCAAAATGTGGGATGCGTTATGAACATACAGTATAACATAATGTATTGGAGATTGTTTTTGTTGTTGTTTTTTAATTGTGAACTCAAAATGTGGGGTGCATAATGAACATACAGGGGAGCCTTCTGTTTGTCACTCCTAAGAAAAATGGGACATTAAAAGTAAACAAAATGTTGCTGTCAACTGCCAAGAAAAATTTTTTTTGAAATGAATTCTAATGACATTAAAAGTTATTTTTCATAGTTCGTGTAGGTCATAAATTTAAATCATAATGGTCATAAAAAGGTCTTAAAAAGTCTTAAATTTGACTGACTAAACCCTGGAGAAACCCTGAAGTTGTATTGCAACTTCCACAGTTATTGCTACTCCTTGTCAATCAGACCAAAATATATGATATATGATTTCTTGATGACGTATATTCTTTTTCTAAACGAAATCAATTGCTTTGATGTTTGGACTTGTCCTCAATATTGTCATTGTGTCATTAATACTTCCAGAAGGAGCAAACAGTACAGTCTACGCTGTCCTGAATGAAGGCGTCATTTAAAAGGTTATAAGATGTACAGTACAGTATGTTAAATATGTATGTTGAGAAAAATGTATGTTAAGGTGAAAGGAACCATGGTATTAAAAGTGTCTCTTGGAAGGTCCTTCAATATCGAGGAAGACATGGATCCAAACCTTCCAGGATCATCATCTTCAAATTCAACACTACCCCTTCCCGGACCATCAACACAAACAACAGAGGGTAACAGATTAATGGAAATTTATTTTATCTGATCAACAGATTTTTTACATAACATGTAATTCCACAGTCTGTTTTCTTTCAAGTGTGGAAAACTGCAGCCCCGTCTGAAGCTGTGCGCCTCTTCATGGAGGACCTAAGGAGAGGAGGAGACCACCAGCCACCTCTACGGCTGACTCTAAATGCGGGTGACACTGATGAGGAGTGGGATGGCACCCTAATTTCCTTTTACAAGCAACGCCGTGAGACGTGCCAGTGGGCTGCTGATTTCAGATGCTCCATATTAGGTATTGATTGACACATCACTTACTCATGAAGAGTTTGAATTTGGAAATATTTTAGATGTATTAGAGTGTAATAAAGACAGCTGTGCTAATATATACAGACTGTAAGTTTACAGTCTACTTTTCTTCCGTGGAAGCTTATCTAGCTTAATCATTAAGATTACTATGAAAGCAATAATACACAATGCTTCATTGTCATGTTGATATCTTCAATGGATAGCCATGTAGTAAGTCGGATAATGTTATGCGTGGCGATAATTATTGTGGAATAACAGCCCTCAGCAGGCTTCTAAGTATTACTCTATTCTGAGTTATTCCACGATAATGGCTGCCTTGCAGAACATTATCCCTTATGTACACATGTATAAGATCTTTATTTACCAATATCTAATTTCTACATTAAAAAAAACAATATGCTGATTTCAATATCCTGATTTCATCACAGGGGATGCTGCAGTTGGTGTTGGGGTGATGAGAAACACACTATCAACAGCCATCTCGAAATTGACAAGTGGCTTTAAGAAGAACATGGGTTAGCACATTTAATGTAACACATGAAATAAATACATTAAAAACACTTGCATAATAATGGGTGTGGGCAGTATTGTTCACCAATTAAATAGTCTCCTATAACTTTTTTGTTTCTGTCTATCGACAAATATTTAGGAAATGCAGGAGTGACTGCCATCTTCGAAGGACAGAGAGAACATCTGGTCACGAACCTGTGTACAGCCATCTTGGAGTCAGATTTATTTGCTATGGCTGGAAGGATGGTTGGCCACTCTTCCATCCATGGAGGTCCATCCCTGTCAGGATTAAGTCCAGCAGTTTTAGATGCGCTTACACATGGGGCTAAGGACATTGTAACATCAAAACTCTGTCTGGAAGATTGCCCAGAGATTGAAGTGAGGGACACCATCAGTCTAGTGAGTACTAATAGTAATAATAAAACCATTTTTTTTTCAAATAATATAGATGGTCACTTCTAATGTCCTTAAAATGCGTACACCACAATTGCTGAGATAAAATTCTGTTATTCACACAAACTGTTTGTGCCTTAATTTAAGTGAATTAATTTGTGTTAAGCTGCTGAAGGAGGAATGGACTGAAGCAGAGTCTGTTAGAGTGGCAGACCTATGCACTCAATGGTATTTCCCAGTGCCAACTAAGGAGACCAACAGGCTTCTCCTTTTCCAACAGCTGCTATCTCATGCTGTAAGTGTTTTTTTTTTGAGTTCATGCTGGAACATGTGCTTCCATTTCACAGATTAGTAAAGAGCTGACAAACAAGTCCCTTCTCGGTGTTTGCCTTGCACAGTCTGGATAGTATTGGTTAAAGATTGAGTAGCTTAGACTGAACAATGTAAGCACAGTCAAAAGAATGCTTTGTGTCATTTGTATGCATGTGTAAGGGGCATTCCTAAGCAGTCCTCCTTTACATTGATACTTTACAAGGTACTGGGAAGAGCAAAAGCTCAAATTAAACAGTTCCGGAAAGGGATAAAAGAGACTGGAATATGGCCCCTGTTAACAGCCAGACCTGATGTCTTGCCCCTATTGTTCCCTCGTGAAACAGACATTGAACTAACCCCCCAGGTAAGTTAATAACTGTATGATTATAAAAAAGTTGCATGTCACATGAACTAACAGGTTTTTCTCCACTGTTAGATGGTCCTTAAATGCATAATTTGGCCAGAGGCAAGCATTGACAGTGATGACAGTGTGGACGAGATGTCAACAACGAACATCAACCTCATCTCAGGGTTCTTTCGAGCCTTTGTGAAGGAAGGTATGATTTCCCAATTTTCACTTGAGAATTTATTCATCTGTCCATCCATCTCCACCTAATTATAAAATCATGCCCTATAATGCAGTATGTGTTTAATGCTTTTGATTCCTTACTGGTATAGCTTCTTCAGACGTCCTGAAAGGGCTCATGAAGTTTTGGACCGGCTGGGAATTGCCATCTCCACGCTTAACTTTTAAAGTTGTGAGATCCCGTGGACATCATCATCTGCCAACCGCAAGTACTTGCTATGAGCGGCTAAGGATCCCAGACCACTATAAGAGTGGCTCTGCATTGAAATTAGACCTCCATGCTTGCATAGAGTCAGTTCAGTCAGGTTTTGGCCTGATTTAAAATTTATTTTTGTTGTTGTTGTTATTAAAAGTGTTAACCAGTTATTATTTTCATTATAACTCTATTTTTTGTTTGTATTTACTGAGTGGCACATAACTGAGAAGCACAACTGAAAATGTTTTGTTTGTTGACTGTTTCTAAATAAAAACGTGAAAGTCACAATCACAGTCGGGTTTTAGTATTTTACATTTACCACTGTATCATTTTTTTTATTTGATGCATCTGAAATAACTGATTGAATGAGTAGAGGAAGGCATGGCAGGCAATTAGGACAATTTTTATAATATTCAAGGCTTGACAACTGTGTCACATGCTCTGCCCCCTAACCCACCCCCAAGAAAAAGAAAAAAAAAAGTCACCCAGAACACAAACACATCCTCATTCTAAATTACACCTGGCTGCATATACTGTACATTTACTGGTTCTCAACCAAGTTTTCGACATATGCCAATGTTTCCAGATAAATGTCCACACCATTGTTTTGTGATGGCTGCAGCGGATCAATGTGTTCTTATAGGCGGAGTTGCTCTGGACTGAGTGGGCTCTCGAACTGAGGAACATTTACGCCATGATGGAGCTCTGACACATCTCCACATCTCCACTCTGCTCCCAATCAATTTCAGGAATGTTCAAATCCTTGAAAAGTACAAGAAACCATAATACATTTTAACCTTAGGGTTTACAATTATGATCATTAGCAATTAAAATAATTGGTGTTCTGTTTTAAAGGTGGGGTAGGAGATCTTTTTCTGGAGCATTTTTTAAAATATTGCCTGAAAACCTTTTCTTATTCCCATTGCACACACTAAAATAGAATGTTTGCAAAAACCCGAAACATTTTGGTCCGGTCTAGAGGGAAACTCTGACCAATCAGTGTAGTGATCATCCTTACACTTATTGACTGCCTAATACGTCCATCAAATATCTATGCACACCCACCCACCCCTCCCTTCCCAGTTCAAGGATTCAAGGATTCGAGTTTTATTTGTCATTACAACACATGTAAACATGGGATGCAACGAAATTGGTTTCCCCTGGTCCTGGAGCAGCCCAATATCCAAATATAAAATAAAATATAAAATAAAAATATATATATACATATGTATATATAGAACATAAAATATAAAAGGTAAGGCAAATTTAAAATTTAAGCAAAAGTATATACAATGCATAGAAAAACAACAACAGTATAACACCATGGTGATGTGCAAACAACTGCATTGTGCAAGTAATTGCAGTGCAAAGTATTATTGTCTGTGGTGGGGGGGTCCAGATGTGGGGTGGGGGTGGAGGTGGGGTTGGGGATGAGGGGCAGGGGCTACAGGGGTCCTCCAGAGTTCAACAGTCTCACAGCTTCTGGGAAGAAGCTGTTCCTCAGTCTGGTGGTCCAGACTGAGGAACAGCTCATGTATTCGTGAATCGTGAAGGCGTGGTTTCGAGGGGTTTCGAGGGGTGGGCTGAAGAGCAGGAGGCGTAGCCTTTGGGAGGAGGGGAGGGAGTGTATATTTTCAAAATCTCACTTGTGTTGAATAGCTGGAACCGTTTTTTCCAAGATCTCCCACTCCACCTTTAATGATTCATAAAATATTACCATCTGCTCAAACTTGTAGTGCAAAACATATATCTCTTGCAATCCAACAGCAATCTTTAGGAACATGCATTACATTCCCAAAAAAGGTGGTTCTTCTTAGGCCTACCTCTGGATCGGGAATGGGATGCTGAATTTGACCAAGCTCCCATAGCTGGTTTGGTGTCATGTTCTGCTCTGTCCTCAAGGGATGGTTGTCCCATCCTCCACGAAACAGGTCCAAGGTCAACTGTAGACGAGGCAGGAAGACGTAATGCAGACAGAAGAAGTGGGTGGTGTTAGTCAGGTCAAGGTAGCCCTCTTCTTCCAGCATTCGAAAAATGTGGTAGAACACTTGGGTTGCCCCCATCCAGACATCACGCCAAAGTCTTTCAATTCTGCTCAAAAGAAAACGCATATCACTGTATAGTTTGTATCTATATACATTTACAAATTTTCACTGTATATTCTTTTAATGAAAAAAAAAAACTCAGTAAATGGTCTATCTTACTACAGAGTCTACAACTGCTTGTGCTGCTATTCATGAGTGCTGCTGTGCATGAATATTCCCCAATAACATTTCTCAAAGAGTTAAAATATTGATAAACTAAGACCAAGTATACCTTTGGTTATGAACACTTTTTCCTGCAATAAAGCATCCACTCTCTGGTCCGCGCATGGTGAACATCAAACGGGCAACAGCCACATTTTCCCCTCCATGATCTGCTCGCACTCTACAAGAAAATAGCACAACAACATTGAAATACCAAGGTGACCACACTCCAATGGTAAGGTAAACAAACCTGAAAAACTGTTTTTCACACCACACTGCAAATTTACCTGAGAGGATATCCAAATTCTTGAACAGCCTCACTGAAGAAGGCTAGGTTGGTGTCGGATCTGTTGTTGTCGGCCGCATTCAAGTACATTATCTGTAACATTGTGACCACATCATTAGTGAAGAAAAATTACCTTATTTGTGAAGTGCACTAGGGTTTGCCAGGTATCTTGGCATTGACCTGTCTGGCTTTCTTAGAAACAGGCTACTATAGCAAGACAAGAGCTAGTGCCTGGTACCTATTTGTTTTATGTTGTCTGTAAAGCAATACTTATTGTCATATTGAACTGTCTTGTTGCTGTATATAACATGGTAGCAAAATATTATCCCCAATGGGGATTGACAATGTTATTAAAGGGCATTGGACCAATGTGGGGTTAGGTGCCTTGCTCAAGGGCACTTTAGCCATGGATGAAGGTGTAGGGATATACCTTCTTCCCATTGATCAAGGTGGGATTCAAACCTGCAACCCTCTGATCCAAAGACCAATTCCCTAACCATTAGGCCATGGCTGACTATCCTTTCCTCTCACCTTGCGTGAGAAGCCATCAA
This sequence comes from Collichthys lucidus, assembly GCA_004119915.2. NCBI lineage: Eukaryota > Metazoa > Chordata > Actinopteri > Sciaenidae > Collichthys > Collichthys lucidus. Next base: position 37,001,897 of record CM014084.1, on the reverse strand, counting down.
TGCCTCCAAATATGACGATGTTATATCTGATGGATGAGAAGACAGACAAACAACAGTTTAGACCTGTAACTCTTACATATTCTAAGAATGTAAGCACCACAAAGGTATACTTTACCGGATCAGTTTGTGGTTGGTGTCAATGTGAACGAGGTACTTGGGGCAAGGCACAATGTATGTGCGTCTAACAACACAGCCAAGCTGACTCATCCTTGACACTACCCCAAGGCTGTCCACTCTGTGCATCGCTGTTTGTAGTGCTCGATAGCCTGAGTGTGGCCACCAGTCTTTGACTTGTCACACAAGTTCATCTAGTTCAGCTTCTGAGCATGTACTGAACTGTGTACGCTTGCCAGGCAGGTTTTGCGCAGCCAATCTTCTGTATAGTGTGGCACGGGACACGCCCAGAAAGTTGGCAATGGTAACCATTGGATGTCCATTTTCCATAAGGTGTTGTACATATTCCATATTAAATCTGATTGTTGGTCGCCCACTTCCAAGGCATTTTTCAAATTCAATTGGGATTGGTGTTATGTTATCTTCTTGCAGTCTCCACTGCTGAAGTGCCCTGCACAGGTCAATTAATGTGTTCATGACATCCGGAGGCACTGGAATATGCTGGGCAATAATGTCCAGAAAGACAAATTCCTGCCTGCAAACAAATTGCAGGAAGTCAGGATCCAAGGGTGTGTGCTGGAGAGTCTGAGAAGCTCTATTGTGCAGCCTCTCCATCACATTCTGCAGTAGTGTGTCCTAGAAAGCAAATCATTAAATGAATAAATAATTCAGGCAATTGGCTGAGTATAATGTTAAGTGTGTGTGTGTGGGGGGGATCACAGATTGATGATCACTCTTATAGACCATAGTGTGTAAATAGGCTATAGGCTGACCTTATGTGAAAACAGGACATGCTTTGACAAAGCTATCCTGCTGGGAAAAAAACACCCTGAACAATGATAGTTTGCTGGTTTAAACTTTGTTGTCGAGAGAGTTGGTGCAATCCGCAAAACCAGCTAAAACAACTAAATCCAGCCACCAGCCCAAGATGGATTTTTGGCAGGGTAGAGTGTGCTGTCAGGAAACGGAACTGGTCACCCCATAAACAGTAAACATTAGGCCATCGCAGCTATTGCTAACCTGTTATCAGTTCTGAGTTGCAGTGTCGCTGTCAGGGTTTCTGCTGTTTATTTTCTACCTCTGAAAGCTAACGTGATCTTCTAACTTTCTATGCAAGTTTCTAGTCAAATTCAGATGGCTACTGCCAGAGTGGATTCATTTTATAATGTTCTCTGTTGTATCAATTTAAATAAACATCGCTAATCTACTGGAGGATAATCTTTTGATTATACAACAGACATGTTACAAGGTGGTACATTTTGTTTAGATTTTGCATTTGCAGAGTAACGGTGCTTAAACAAGTGCAGGGTGCTTAAACAACTGAACAGACATAACCGATGTTGGTTAGTTCACCAACAAAAGTCATCCAGATGCAGGGGCCTGTACTACGAACGGAGTTTAACCTACCCTGATGTAACCCTGGGTAACTTTGTTAAACCGGGGTCGACAAAACCTGGTTATCTAGATTGGTGTTATTCGGTACTACAAAGCCATTGAAGATGTTGATTTGTTGAACTGGAGTTAACGTACCTAGAGTCTATGCGCGTCCACAAGAATGCAGCGTTCACAAGCGCAAGTCAGCGTTTTTAACCAAGGCGCGAACTATCTACTTTAAGGAGAAAGAACGTAGGATACGCGTTTTTGGGGAGTTCAAAGTCAAATCTAACACTGCAGCTGCCAATAAAGTCAACAAGCTTGTTGGCAATACAATGCTGACTGAGGAAGTACTAAATTAACCTTCACATACGTACAGTATAGACTATATAGGCAACATGTGTGCCGCGGATAATAATCATGAGACTGCGAAATGGTGTCTGAAGATAATTGAACTACTTTTCAATGATAGATTCCGAGGCATACATTCGCAATAGACTTTAGAAGTAGGGTTATCAATCGCAGCTAATTAATGCAGTGCTCCTCATTAATGTAATGCTACTTCTGAGTTACGTGACAGGGCGTGCTGTCACCCGCAGTCTCTCATAAGGATAGCTATTTAGGCTTCTCATTCTGCTTTGTAGCATCATCATTCACCAAAGTCATGTTCATATAACACAATTTGGTTAAAAGTTGAATAGTGTTGGAAGTTTAAACGTGTTTCAAATATACGCTGGCTATATTTACAACAGGACAAAACGACAATGTACACCCTATGTAATGTATACCCTACATTACTGCTGTGAAACTGCTGATGTGTTTGCAATTAATTGGGAATGCTGTAGTAGGCTATATGACAGATTTCTGTGGTACTGTATAAGGCTCGCTTAGTCTTGTAATTGTGCTTTTTATGTTGAAGTTTACAAAGGACTCAAGATAGTCTACTTGTGCATGTGGGAAGACCGCCTTATAGGGAGGAAACCCTTTCTATAGTTATTACATTATCAATGAACCAATGAATGGTTCAGGCCTTTAGTCACTACTGTGTAACACTCGGAGTGTAATTATATGAAACCATTCTTTATTCTGCAGATCATTACCAATGGGAATAATGCATTTTACATTCATTGAGATTGAGATCAGATTGAGCATGTAGGCATAGGCTACCACCATGCGATGCACACGTTATAGCCTGTACAGTTCAACAGATTGATGCATTCTGCAGATGGACATCTGTCCACTCGCGAAATATCATTGCGGCACACTGTCTGCTCGGTGGGTGACATTTGAGACTTCTTGTCCGATCGGTTAAATAATACCTTTGTCTGTGTATAAAAAGCATGTATAAGTCCCTTTTAAACACGTCCTGTGGAAAGCGCAACTAGTGAATCTTACGCCAATGTCACAGATCCTTCCGGTAATTTAATTGGCAGCGGAGAATGTGACAGGCGGGGGCGGTGCTTATAGGGCAAGGTTACCCTGAAACTGTGTTTAAACCTAGAACATAACCTGGTCGGAGCAGGTTTGAGATGCAGCGTAAATTGCTATGGCAGCATACCGCGGTTTAAACCTATTCACCTTTCGTAGTAACGATTAGTCTGGAAGTTACGCCACACATCATCAAGTTACTCTCGAAGTTACCCAGATAAGCCAGTATCCCCGCTTCGTAGTACAGGCCCCAGGTTGTTAACGTGTGCAGGAAATGGTTTTAATTTAATTGTCAGTTCCCTAATAGCATTTAGAAAATTCCCCATATTCTACACCTTAAATCTGAACTTAGCATCGCTGTAGGCTATCGGTACATGGATGTTTTGTAGTTTTCGGACACCCAATCCAAACAATTTGTACAAGTATTTGATCCGTGCATAGGCCTACCTATATACAGTGTAACCTGTTTTTAGACTAGTCTCTCACTGGTTGCATTTGAGGTGAGGCACATAATTATAGCGCTGTTCTGTGATGTGCTTGAGCAGCGCACTTGATATTGGCACGAATGATATGTACCGCTATGTGCGAGACCAAGACCTAACTGAGTACCCTTTCCTTGTATAAAATAAATATTAAAACTGTTCAGCTGACTGAAACCTGAGGTTGGATAGATCTCCACTAAAATAGCGTCTTAATGTTAATGTGTTAAAAGGGTCTGGTAAAGAACGTTTTTTAAAAATAGTTTATCGTTGTCTGTCCTTTGGTGGCAAACTAAGACAATAGTGGCTAGATTTTGTTCCCAGCCGAAAAATACCACTATTGTTAATCCAGACTGTGTTGCTGTGCTGTTGTGTGCGGAAGTGTACCGGAAATAAAGTTAGGGCCATAGAACGTTCGTACATTGTTTTTGTTGTCAACGGTGAAAAGGTCTTTACTGTCAAGCTGTGCTGTTGTGTGCGGAAGTGTACCGGAAATAAAGTTAGGGCCATAGAACGTTCGTACATTGTTTTTGTTGTCAACGGTGAAAAGGTCTTTACTGTCAAGTTGGGGGAAATCCACTATAACACACACACGCAGTAAATAACACTACTTACCCATGCAGTTAATCCACTGGCCGCTTCCATGTTGATCATGCAGTTTCATTTACTCTTGTAAGAAAGTCTCTGACTGGATAGCCTACAAATGACTGACTGGCACGTTGCACAACACTGCCATCTGCTGGATGTTCGGTGAAGGGTGTCCCGCTATTTGTATTCAAATCTGGTGGCATTTATTTGTGAATCGTGGTGAGCGGTAGGAATGTCTCAAAATTACGTCATCGCGAGAAAAGCAAAAAATGGATCCACAAATGCTGACTCCACACACAAAGTCAAGGACATTTATTTTCAAATCTCGAAAATATATTTGCAAATCCACATTTATTTATACAAATTCGTTTATTTATTTGTATGTCACATTTTTATATTTGTATTATGTATTTGGATATTTATAAATGTATGCATATGTATACACATCATATTGTACACATTAATATCTTTCTGAGACAAAATTATCCCCATAAAAAAGAGGAGCGTCGGGTGACTTTAACTTTGCAACGCGACCCGAGAGAAGAGTCAACGGATCTTACACCTAGCCATCTTGCAGACACGGAAAGGCCCCATCCAGATGACACACTGAGTGATGTAATAAAAAGCCTTCCCCAGCACGACCGCAAGAATGCCGAGTACATTATGAAGAAATTATCCAAGAGCAACGCCGGATGGAATTCAAAAGCTGAATTTATTTATAAAGGACAAACCGTAAAAGGGTCTCATATGATTGATTTATTTAAAAACATCTCCCTCCCTTATAAAAAAAGCCCAAACCCCACCACCTAGAGGCTGGATGAGTTTCTTAAATACTCTGTCAGACCTCAACATTCCCTTATCCTCTGTGAATAACCCTCAAGCTCGCGATCAATATCGTCCATATGAAATTACCCTCTCCACACGGAGCAGAGCAGAGGGGCAAGATAATGAAGAAGAACAACACAAAAGAACAAGAACAAAACACAATAGCTCCTCCAGAGGAAAAAGAACGCGAACGTAGACAGCGTAAAAAGAATGAATCTCCCTGGATCCCCTTTTCTCCCTAAATGAATGTAAACGTACAAAAAATATTTTTTCTCAATAAAGGTTTTATTGGCCACATTCAGTCTACAGAGAGTTATTTTCATGATACATGTATATGATACATTATGTAATAATAGATGAATAGATGAATGAATAGATAATTCACAGGTTGTAACACTGATTAAACATTTGCAAAGAACAAGTTCCATGGTTAAAACATCCGGAGCTTCGATTTCTGATACAGCGTCGATATTTCTCCACAAAGTGTGATACAGTCTGATCATTTTTTATCACATCGTCGTGATACAGAGACAACAGTCGTTCAAAGGGTACTCCGCAGGCCCTATGGCAGAGATAATAAACGCAGTGTTAACCGCATACGGTGGACAGGGTGTGTTGAAGCTGGCGATCGTGCTACAATATGCGGTCAGAACGCTGCTCCAAAAACTGTAAGATGCTTGAGGGGTGTTGTGGTGATTCAAACCACCCCGAATTCTGTAGACCTGATGTAGAGAGAGAGAGATGTTTTAAATGAAGGAAACAAAGACAAATATTCTATTTCACTTCGGCCGAAGGAGAACACAGCTCTCAGTTCTTACAGACCCCACGATCTGCACACCACCACGCCCTGCTGAGTTCTGCCGCTCTCTGGCTCCAGTTAGTTTTATTATTTCACACAAGCAGTTACATATTTGCATATCTGCCTCTCTCTCTCTGTCTCTCTCTCTCTGTCTTTCTCTGTCTGTCTGTCTGTCTGTCTGTCTGTCTGTCTGTCTGTCTGTCTGTCTCTGTCTCTCTCTCTCTCTGGACATGTCTCATTAATGCATGCTACTAACCAAACTTTCCCGGAGTTTCTGTGCTCTGTCGTCCAGCAGGTTTTTCGTGGATCGTGGCTGCTGCTGTGATCCTGGACGACGCCCACTACACATATTACTACTGTCATTAATACTACTATATCTGCTACTGTGGTCACTTTATCATTCATTGTCATTCTGTCAGTCATTGTAACTGTACAAAATGTTTATGTTGATTGTCCTGTACACGTGACATCCATTGCACGTCTGTCCGTCCTGGGAGAGGGATCCCTCCTCTGTGGCTCTTCCTGAGGTTTCTTCCACATTTTTTCCCTGTTAAAAGGTTTTTTGTGGGCAAGTTTTTCCTCACTCGAACCGAGGGTCTAAGGACAGAGGGTGTCATTCTCTGTACAGATTGTAAAGCCCTCCGAGGCAAATGTACTTTGTGACTTTGGGCTATACGAATAAAATTGAAAATTGAATTGAATTGATATTTGTTATTATCTTCATACAGGTTTATCTGCTGGGCGCATCCCCTGCCCGTGTGTGTGTGTGTGTGTGCTCCTTTCTCAGGCCTTCCTGACCTTGGCCTGAATTCAGACGCTCGGCAGCAGTTTCTAATTGGGCTCACACACACACAGACCTCATGCCCAGGTTTGCCTCCAGACACAAACTGCAAAAACACTCTGTTGGTTATACAACATTCTTAAAAGCAATAGTTCAACATAATCACACAGTTTAATATCTTTAAATGATTATTAGGCACTTCAGGTAATATAATCCACAATTCCCCCTTTTGATCTCTACTCAGAGATCAATAAATTCACACACTTGTAATGCAAACACTGGGCTTCCAAGAAAATCAAATCAAACTCTTACATCCTCATATCTATCATCCTCGTCCTCATCAAACTTACTTGCAATAAAGGGAACATCTGTGCCTTGTGAAGTTGAGGGGGTGCGATGGCGGTGGTAATCAGGCGTTTTATCAGGGCCCTGATACAAGGGATGCAGCAACACCCACATATGGTGAGCAAAGACGCAAAAACAGCAATGGATAGAAGTACCGACGACACTAATGACTTGTATTGGCCAAACACTTTAAACCAGTCGTCCCACCTAGCTGTGTCCACGCCAGAATGTTCTTTCATTTTCACATTCAAAGTACGCAGGCCTTCTAAGGCCTTTGTCAGGCTCCCATCTGATGCTGTATTATTAGGAATGAAGGTACAGCACTGGTCTCGGAATATAGCACATACTCCTCCTTCTTTAGCCAGCAGCATATCTATTGCTATTCTGTTCTGGAAAGCCATAAGAGAGGTGGCAGCTAATTGCTCGTGGACTGCTTCAAATCCACTCTGGGTCCAATTACCTAAACGTTGAACATTGTAGTGGACATAGTTAATCCTATCTACATTTTTGTTTATCGTACACCACCAACATAAAAATGACTCAAAGCCTGCTGCTACTTGATCCACTAATTTGTATTCATCCGGGACGCCCCTAGGGACGCCTATGGCATCAATATAGGTGGGATTGTGTGTCGACATCCATGCCTCCGAGTCCCTCTTGTTACGGTGCATCAACACAGGCGGCATGTCCACTAAGTCCGGTACAGTGATAGATATAATAGTAACCGGTAAAATTAGGGAGATTAAAGCACAGAGACCTGAACTGTTGCGGGGTAAACGGTCAAATAATCGATTGTCACCACACCACCACCACAAATCGGCTCTGGGGATTGGAATGAACGAAGCACTAGTGAGAGTCAGATTACACCAGTTTTCTGGGAACTCGCCTAATTTTAGTCCCTGTCTTGTAAGATTGACACAGGTGAAGTTACCAGAAGCAACCTTTGATGAGAACACAGGTTTAGATTTCTCAGCTTTTGTTACAGGGAATGTTTTATCGCAGTCTGTACAGTTGGACCTGGGAACAGTGAAATTCATTACTGGGACTACGCAATCTGCTGGCAAGGGGGCCGGGACTATCTGTAGGAGGGGTCTAGAGCCCATACATACTATGCAGTTTCCTCCAGACATATTACCTGCCTGTTCTGCTAAGAGTAGCCAATTATTGGTCTGTCCAGACATGCCTGTTGCCATTAAAAAACTGTCATCTAGTGTGTCGGACCCCTCAACTGTTAGTGCCCTGATCCCCCTTTCAGTAGCGGCCTGGGACAGGGAAGGAGGTGGAGGAGTGGAATGAAAACGGTTAGTTGTAGGGTCACTACGCTGGCATATATTAAGTCCGCCCGCCTGATGCTTTCCTGTACGCCATTCCCACGCGAGAAAGCCCCAACATCCGACGCCGCCATTATCTGTTATGTTGCCTTTAGTCAAGTCTATGGTCTAAACAAGGGAGCCACCGGATTTTACTGCTCTTAGGATTTTACGGTGACGTATGCTGGATTTAGTGGTCAACCATGTTTTCCAATCCTTTTCAGGTGGATCTACCACCAATGTGGACCAGTCAGTGTGTTCTCGATCGTTTGTGATGTAAACCGGATGCTGTCCTGTTAATCTCTGTCCGTGTCTAGATAGTGAAGTGAGTGGCAATGTCACTACGGAGGTGGTGTTAGGTGAGACACAAACCTGTGGGATCGATTGGTGCGCATTATTGTTGGAGCAAGGGTCTGCAGGAGGGGTGGTGGTTCCCGAGGCGAGGGAATGCCCTATCATACAAAGGATGACCCACCACATGGTTGCTACGTTGGTGGTTCTAACAATTTTGGAAGGGGAGCTCACAGTGAAACCAAAAAATAACAGACACTATTAAAATTGAAAGCATTGTCAAAACCAGCAGCAATAGGGAGGGGGAAATGAGAATTTTTAAAACTGCACCCTTTGTATAATTAAGTAAAAAATAATAATATGCAAGCAAAACCTTCTGGTTGATAAGTCCTGTTTTTCTTTCCTTTGTATCCTAAGCGGTACCACCCCTAGGAGAGTTTGTAACCTTAGTGGCTATATCAACACAACTCTGCAGCAATCTGCAACACTGAACAATGATTAAAATAAGTGATGTGATAAAAAGTATAATATGATAAGTAACATAAAGCCTTACGCCTGTTGTGCTTCTTCAGATATGAGTGTGACCAGTGCTGGCGGGTCTATACAGGGCCCACACAAACACTGCAATAACAATCAACCAACTAACGATGCAAATTTGTAACCACACTTCTCTTATCATTGTTCTATTATATGTTGTGACTATAGTTCAGGATGGGAGTCTGGCCACGTCCGTCGTAGGAGAGGAGCACCTTCACCTCCTACCTCTGATGATCTTCTTACTTCGACTCCAGAGGTGGACTACTCTGGAGTCAAGGATTGCCACCAGGGGATTATTCTGCCCCTTCTGTTGAGGTGGACTTTCTTGTAGATCTGTCTGGATCTCCTTCAGGGAACGTTGTGGCTCCTCAGCTGCTGTGCACTGGCTCCAGTGAAACCAGGTGTCCCCCTTTCCTCGTAGTCGGACGGCGTGCACCTGGAATGGACCCGTCCACCGAGGCTCTGACCACTTCCTTTTGATGACCCTCAGCAAGACCCACTCTGTCTCTGGTGGTGGAGATGACTGTGCAGCTTCCCGCAGGCTGGTGACCTGTTTGGAGAAGGCTGACACTAAGCCCTGCAGTTCGTGAAAATAAGCTTTAGAGGTTAGATTCTGGTCATCACATGTAGCAAGAGAGAGTCTGGAATGTGGTCCGGGGAAAACCCTCCCCGTCTGCAACTCGTGTGGGGTAAACCTTGTGGTTTGATTTACTGAGCTCCTGATAGACATCAGAGCTAGTGGTAGAGCATCTAGCCAATTTAATTTGGTCTGTGCACAGATTTTGCCCAATCTTGTTTTGACAGTTTGATTCATTCTTTCCACTATACCTTGTGATCGAGGATGATATACTGTACCAAAAGCGTGTTTGAGGCCCAACATGGCCTCCACCTTCTGGAGATCTTAGTTCTTAAAATGGGTGCCATTATCTGACCTGATTTTCTCAGGAAAACCATGTCTGGGGATATATTGATTTACCAGGAACTTTATTACTGATTTACTGTCCTCTTTTTTTGTTGGCCAGGCTTCTAGCCATCCTGTGTATGCGTCTACACACATCAGTACATATCTGTAACCCCTGACTGAGTCTATCATATCTGTATAGTCTATGATGATCTCTTTTCCTGGTTTGGCCTCCAGGGGGTACTTTCCCAGTTCTGGTCTGATAGTTGGTCTGGCGTAAAACTTTGTACATTGTTCGCATGTTTTGATCAAGTACTGAGCCATGTCTTTCAGAAACGGATGCCACCAATTCTCAAGATTTTTCATCACCTGAGCAACGCCCACATGTCCCACCCCATGAGCTTCTTCCATGGCTGTCTGTCTCAGTGGCTGGGGGTAGGATAGGTCTGCCTTCTGGCCCCCTTCATAGTCCATCAGTCTCTGTGCACCCTCTGGCTTTCCAAAGGGATTTCTCCTGTGGAGAGGCTTTGTTCTGTAACTCAATTACTCTGGTCATGTTGATTTCTGGCTGCAGTTCAGTCTCTGAACACATAAGTACAGTCTTTACTGTTCTGTCCAAATATCCTGCAGTCTGTTTTGCTGCTTGGTCAGCTGCGTTGTTTCCCTGTGTCACTCTGTCTGTCCCTGTATTATGTCCTTTACATTTTATGACTGCTACTTTTTTGGGAAGCAACAATGCTTCTGCCAATTTTCTCATCTCAGTCTCATGTCTGATTGGTTTGTTACCTGCTGTCAAAAATCCTGCTCTCAACCATTGCCCTAACTCTACATGCACTGCTCCTGCTGCATATGCTGAGTCTGTGTAGATGTTGACTTCCTGTCCCTCTCCTAGTTTCAGGGCCTCAATGACTGCTACTACTTCTGCTCTCTGAGCTGACTGCTGTCCCTCCAGTCTCTCTGCCTTTTGTGTCACTAGCTCTCCTCCTCTGTCTTCTACTACTGCATAGGCTGCTCTGAGTCCGTCTGTCTCATGTCTGTAGCAGCAGCAGTCTGTAGTCTCTAGCTCCCTCTATGGGTGTGGCTTGTAAGTCTGCCCTGACTTTTTCCTCTTTGATGACTCTGTCTGCACACTCATGTGGTTCTCCTGTCCCTATTTGGTCTGCCATGTTGATCCCTTCATGTGTGAATGAGATGTTAGGCGCCTCTAGGATTTTACTCAGTCGTCTCTGTCTCAGTGTTGTGAGTGTGAATGTCTCTGAGTTGACGTAAGCCACCACACTATGTGTTGTGAGGATGTTTAGCTGGTGACCCATCACTATGTGTGCAGTTTTTTTGTATCAGTTTTGCTATCCCTGCTGCATGTTGTGTGCAGTCTGGATGTCTTTTTTCCATGTTGTCTAGCATCACACTAACGTACATCAGTATTATCCTATCTCCCCCTTTTCTCTGGAACAGAACGCCATTGACGCAGGCTTCTGTTACAAAGACATCAAGATGAAATGGGAGGTGATAGTCTGGTGTAGCCAACCCTGCTGCGGTTGCAAGTGACTGTTTGAGGGTGATGAAAGCTGTCTCTGCTTCCTGAGTCCAGGTAAGCTTGGCATTGAGATTACGCATGCCCTGTTCTTTCACAAGGTCCCGCAACGGTTGTGTCAGTCCAGTGTAGTTGGCTACGTAGTTACGACTGTATCCTGTCAGTCCTAAAAACGAGAGCATGTCTTTTACCTTTCCAGGCTTAGGGTGATGTAAAATAGAGGACCTATGGTCAGGGGACATGCTGACCCCCTTTTGTGATACCATACGGCCTAGGAAGGAAACCTGTTTTCGTGCTACTTGTAGCTTAGGTTTGCTAACCTTAAACCCTCTGTCTGCCAAGTGCTGCAGGACTGAACGTGTGGCACTGAGACATGCTGTGGCTGTAGGAGCCGCTATCAACAAGTCATCAACATACTGAATGAGAGACACGCCGCCTGGAAGTAGCAGTCTGTCAGTGCCTGTTTAAGGACTTGGTTAAATAGGCCTGGGGACAGTGCAAAGCCTTGTGGCAGTCTGGTGTATCGCAACTGCTGTCCTTGGAACGTGAATGAGAAAATGTCCCTACATTCTTCAGCCAGCGGGAGACAAAAGAAAGCATTAGCCAGATCAATACAGGAAAACCAACTTTGTGAGGGATCTAAGTTAGCCAGAGCCACATAAGGGTTAGGAACTGGTACCGTGGAGGTTGTAAGGATGTTGTTAATAGCTCTAAGATCATGAGCCATACGATATTTACCTGTCCCTTTCTTTTCTACTGGTAAGATTGGGGTGTTCCAGCTGGATTGTGACATCTCGAGGACACCTTGATCTAACAGACCTTCTATGGTGTCTTTAATGCCTGCTTCTGCCTGGGGTTTGTGTGGGTACTGCCTTACCCACAAAGGAGTGGTTGTACTTACAGAAAAGGTGATAGGGGCACAGTCAGTGAGTCCAACATCTGTAGGTCCACTAGCCCACAAATGGTCTGGTAATGACTGTAGCACTCTCTCTGTGTCACAGTGGTCTGTCTTCTCTCGGCCATGGTGTCTTTTAATCAGTTCATGTTCTAAGATGGCTGTGTTAGTAGCATTAAGTACGATCCTGTAGGTTTTGGCAGAGGCAGAATACTGTACCTGTGGTATTTGTGTTTGACGCCAATCCGTTTGTGCTAGGGCACGTTTAACCATGCCTCCTAAATCTTTAGCTTGGTGTCGTGGGTGCAGAGCTAGTGAGACGTGTGGCACAGCTTCATCAGACATCATGTACCACTGTAACTGTTCTGGACTCAAGTTAACTCCCGCCGCCACCCCCTCAGGCGCCACATAAATGTTTCTGATGTTGAAAACCCAATCTTTACCATCTAACTGATCTTGAAATTTATCCTGATACCAATCTGTCTGCAGCCTGTCATAAAAGAGAGTAACATGAGGAGGGTCCGGAGGAGACACGTATGGTTCAAGAGCAGCTATCCAGGGCTTCCACTGTTGGTAGGCCGATATCACACCAGGAGTTAAAGCAGTCTCTGGGGTAATCATTCCCCAGTAAATGTCAGCATAGGTGTCTTCAATGGGTTGATCCCGTTGAGCCTGATCCCGTGCAGTGGAAATTTGTGCCATCAGGGAGAGACACTCTCAGCCCCTCCGGGCTACAAAGGATAGACGCTCCCAGCTTAATGAGGAGATCCCGACCCATTAAATTCTGTGGCACGGTGGGAGAGTGCACATAGGAGTGTCTCACTGTCTGTCTTCCTACTTGAGTAAGCAGAGGCACGGTGAGTGGCAGAGTTTGTTTTTCCCCAGAGAAACCCATGACTGTTATAGTCTCACTTGATAGTGTGTCAGGAGCTGTAGAAATCAAAGTGGAACATGTTGCTCCTGTGTCCACTAAAAATGTCAGATATGTTTTGCCAACTTTCATAGACAGCAGTGGGTCTGCCAGGTTAATGCTGTCTTGGCCTCTCTGTGGGGTGTGTCATTGTTGGTACTGGTCTCCATGGCCCTCCCAGTCATCCCACCTTGTTGTGGCTGGCGCCTGGCACACAGGAATCTGGCGATTGACTGGCTGTGTCGTGCATCCCCCTTCTCTGGGATATGGGACGGTGTCAGATCCACCGGGCAAAGGCAAACCATACTGTCCTCTTGGTCTGCCAGCTGGACTTGGGTTGTCAGGATCTTGTGTGTGAGGCAGATATGGGCAGTGAAATGCTCTGTGACCCTTCTGATTGCACCTGTAACACTCATCCCTTGGTGACGCAGCCCACCTTGTTGTGTTAGCAAACTGGCCATCTCTCCGTCTCCACCCGCCCCTCCCTCTCGGACCCTGTTTCCCTCTGCCTTGTGGCTGCGGTGGGAAAGATTGTGGGGGAGGTTGTGGCGCCCAGTGAGGTGCCGGGTAGAGGTCAGCTATCATAACCTTAGCGCTAGATTTTTCTGGCTTTTTCAGCTCCTGTTTAGTTTTAGCAATTTGCATTTTAAGGAGCTGTGTCTGTAGCTCACTTAGATTGTTCTGTTCTACTTCACAGGTCTCCTGTGTCTTAGACAGGTGGTGGATCAGGTGTTTTTCCCAAATATGAGAGTCACAGCCTAGCATGTCAGGGTTATTTTTCATGGCAGTTTTAACTTCCACCGGAACACCTTCTAATACTGCCTGTCTGTACCACTCTCTCTGCACGCCTGGTTTACCTGGATGTTCGCCTGAGTGTTTAATCCAGACGTCTTTGCTCTTATCTAAGAACTCTCTGGGGTTCTGTTTGGGGTTCCACTTGATCTTAGGCATAGCTGCAGCATTTGGAAGTGGGTATTTAGCTCACATGGCTCTGCCTACAGCTGTGCTCACTCTTGCGAAGGGCATGTCATCACTACGATTGTCTGTGCCTGCATCTATCTCAATTTCTCTAACATCTGCTCCTGTAAGACATCTGGAGATTACCGCTCTGAAATCGCCTAAAGCCATTGTCTGTCCTGCCGTCAGGCTGTCGAGCTGAGCGAGCCACAGGTTGCCTCCTTCACTTACTGGAGGTAGTTTGTCAACCAGGGCTTGTACATCACCCATTCCGAACGGACAATATTTCAACCCTCCCCCAGATGCCATTAACGGGTATTGTCCCACCCCCTCCATATTCTGAGGCGGTCTCAGCTGCATGTGATGTGTGCTTAAGGGGCGTGGGTGTGTGTTCGGAGGTGGTTCTTCTGCTTCCTCATCGTGTTCCTCCGGGTCTTTCTCTGATTGTGCCCAATACCCTTCTAGTTCTGCGCCTACTCGGGTTAGGTGGCGGCGGTGCGGGCTATCTACCTAACAGATCCATCCCTACATTTACGCTTGTTTTTGGTTGTTTAAGTTTTTTGGGTTTAGACGGCGGTGAGGATGGAGGAGGGGGCGGAGATCGCTGGATTAGTTGTTCAGCCATCTCCTGCACCTCTGCTCTTAGCCTCTCCATCTCTCCGGCTATCTTAGCCTCCTCGTTACTGGTTGTTTGTTTCAGAGCCTCTCTCCTCTCACTTAACATGCTTCTCTTTTGTCGTGACGCAAACGGACCGTCCTTATCTATTGGTTCTTCTTTGGGAGCAAAGGTCTGCCACTGTGCGTCACTTGGGGGCACCTCGTCATTGCTCCCGTGTCGTTCTGTGCCTCCTGTGTAGCTACATTTTCCGTCCAGGTCCTCTGTCTGTATAGATCCTAGGCTATAGCTGTCAGGGGTGCCTGAGAGTGAGTCTGGAGGGTCTCGGCCTATCTGTCTGGTCTCTATGTCCATTCGGCCTGCAGTTATGTTTAATGTGGGATACATCCCCCTAGGGGCTGGAGGAGGGTTTGTTGGAGCGCTCAGGGTCGCTGGTGAGTATGGGGGTGGTACAGAAGTCGGGTTATAGGTCACAGTCTTTTTTGATTGCTCTGTCATTGTGTGCTGCGCAGCCTGCCACCACATGGCCCATCTGTTCCACTTTATTTTCCTTTTTTCTGCATCACGCTGCACTGCTCTCATCCTGCCCTTTTTAAACCACCCACTTGTTTTCTCTTCCTCCCTGGCTCTGTCCTTATCTCTTCCTGCCTGTTTGGCCTCCCCCCACAACAGCTTGCCTAGCGGTCCCTTATCACTGTCTGCCTTTCCCTGTTGCTGTAGAACTTTGCTCACATCCTCTCTCATCTGTTTCATAATGTCATTTGTGTCTTTGCTGCAGTGCATGGTTTGTACAACACTACGCATCTCAAGTAACTGCTCAGTCACCGTTTTGTATGAGCTGTTCGGTCCCCACCCGTCGTCGTCTATTTCTCTGTCCACTTCTCCGTCCATTTTGTCTCTGTCTTCAAACTGCCAAACTTTATCAATTTACCACTATCAGATAAGAGTGCTATAGAGTTTCTGAATAAAAGTACTATTGTTCTTTTGTTCGTACTATTCACAACACAAATAAATTCTTAATCTAGATTCCAGTGAGCCTACTTCAACAGAGCACGGCTTTACGTTGTCACCGTTCGGTTTCAGGCAGTGTCGTTGCTTCAACTCACTTTCCTCTAGCAGTCATACACATTCACATTCATGCTTTACCCCAAATTTGTCTTCTTCCTGTGTGTGCGTGTATTGACTGGTTTTGTAAGCGTGATTATGGACATTCAAACTAAGCTATTATGTTCCAGACGTGCTTCTGAGTTTTACTGGGACCTTTTAACTCCGATCTTGTTGTTCTTATGTACTTTATTTATGAACAACTCACGGCGGGGGTTTTTAGCTTCTTAAAGATTTATGTTATGTTTTATCTAGGTCTGGCCGACCGAGCCGTATGGCACGCTGTGTCCCGAGCGCTCAGTCTTTATGATTCACGACTAGCCTTGAATCATGATACCAGACCTTATATATCAGTCATGTGAAGGCCTGTTCACTTACATCCACAACCGCCTAGCTAGTGCAGTTATGTTTCAGCATTCAGGACCTCCACCATTCACACTTGTGATTGTACTACTTTCTAGCACTATATGTAGGTGTGTACAAATACATGTAAAATCAACACATTAGAACATTTGATGTTTTAAAAAGCAAGCAAATACACTTTACGATTCTTTACTCTTTTTACTCTCTTTACTCTTTACTAAATCTATTTCGGGGGTCCTCACCTCCCCGGGCCTCTTAACCCAGCTCAAACAATACCTCGTCAGAATATTGTGGGAGTTGCCACACTCGAAGACACTTTTCGGGGGTCCTCACTTCCCCGGGCCCCCCGGACCCAGCTAAAACAATACCTCGTCAGAATATTGTGGGAGTTGCCACACTCGAAGACACTTTTCGGGGGTCCTCACTTCCCCGGGCCCCCCGGACCCAGCTAAAACAATACCTCGTCAGAATATTGTGGGAGTTGCCACACTCGAAGACACTGATTTTGTCAATAGATGCTCACAGGTTTTTGGCTAATTACTGGTCTTGCTATCCAGAGGACTCACAGCTCAATCTCACTAACAGATGCTCACAGGTTCCTAATACTGGTCTTGCTATCTTTAGGACTCAAACAGATGCTTGCCATCTTTAGTACTCTTTACTCTTTATTTTTAAAAAACATCAATGTTTGATGCCTTTGTTTCTCAAATTCACATCTCTTAATTTATAAACAAGTTACTACTGAGACTTAGGGCACGTTACAATTTAGTGGTGTTCAATGCAGATCAAGTTTCTGCTTACCTTTTGTTGCCGCGGCCCGTGTCCTTAGTCCGTTTGTACCTGGTCCTTAAGCCCAATGAAACCCAATTATTGTTTCAGTCAGGTCTGATCCAACTTTTCAGTTGATCCCGGACGAGCCCCCGGATTGTTGTGGTGATTCAAACCACCCCGAATTCTGTAGACCTGATGTAGAGAGAGAGAGATGTTTTAAATGAAGGAAACAAAGACAAATATTCTATTTCACTTCGGCCGAAGGAGAACACAGCTCTCAGTTCTTACAGACCCCGCGATCTGCACACCACCACGCCCTGCTGAGTTCTGCCGCTCTCTGGCTCCAGTTAGTTTTATTATTTCACACAAGCAGTTACATATTTGTTATTATCTTCATACAGGTTTATCTGCTGGGCGCATCCCCTGCCCGGGTGTGTGTGTGTGTGCTCCTTTCTCAGGCCTTCCTGACCTTGGCCTGAATTCAGACGCTCGGCAGCAGTTTCTAATTGGGCTCACACACACACAGACCTCAGGCCCAGGTTTGCCTCCAGACACAAACTGCAAAAACACTCTGTTGGTTATACAACATTCTTAAAAGCAATAGTTCAACATAATCACACAGTTTAATATCTTTAAATGATTATTAGGCACTTCAGGTAATATAATCCACAGGGGTAATGAGCAAAGTCCGGAGGAAAACCATAAGAGTCAAAAAAGGTGGCTACACCGTCCTCTTCCAGAGTCAAAGAGAGCCAGTGGTGTGGGCGCAGGGTGTGTGTTGACTATAAAGTAGACTGGGGTGTCAAAGGAACGCGTCAGTAACGGCAGCTGATCAGAAGCCCACACGCCACAGAATACATCTCCTAGCAGACGATGCAAGAGATTTTCCAGTTCATGATTATTCATGTTTGGATTTTTTAATAATAATCCACCAGCACCTGTCTTTTAGAGTTAATTTCCAGAATGGAATCGTAACAGGCGTAGACGATCAGAGTGGTGGTGTGTGGTAAGGCTACTATGAATCTCATTTCCAATCTTAAATTCCCGTTGGAAACAGGGGACAGAGCATCGTTGTCATGAGATTAAACACAAACGGAGAGTATCCGTCGTTAAATTCTTCACGGTTGATGCTCAGAGGTAGATCTTTCAGATGTCTTCCCGTGGCGATAAACATGTTGTAAAACTCTCTGACTGAGCTGCCTTGATTAAACTGGGGCTGGAAAGCCTTAGCCGGAACCTGTCTGCCATCCTGACAGAGGGCCAGATATTCTACGTTGTTGTGGACAAAATTGAAGGGCGACAGGTCTCTTCGTCCTGTAAAAGCTTCGTGGTGTACCATACCCAGCACCACGTATTTGGGCATAGCACCCAGAAAGAGTTTTTCCTGGTTACAAATCCTGGAATTTGCAGGTATGGAGTAGGTTTTTACATTGATGTGCGACAGGGGGTACAGCGCGTTACCCCTCAGCAGAGCTGCTGCGTGACCCAGACGGATCGCGGGGGAGACCCGTGCTGAATTGACTCTTGAGTGTATCTTCAAAGTATTGGGTAGGGTTTCGATCATGGCTCTGTACGGGTGCGTAGCGCTAGACTGTGAAATTAATCTATCCCCCAGAATAACGTCGCACTGACTGAAAATTGTATTCAGAGGGTAGTTGTTCAGGCCCACAGCGGCGTCATTCGCCAGATCTGTACCATCGGCGTTGGTGATTTTCAGGCGTTCAGGCGTTTTGCCTCGTAAAAGGAGCCCTCGATAGGCTCGCCGTCATAATCTTGGAGTTTGGACACAGGGGGAGTACGAGGAATGCAGGCCTCCACCGTAAACACTTCGTCCGTAAAACTGTTCATATTTTTTATCAAACTCCCCTCTGACCTTGGATAATCTGACAAGATCACCCTTTTTAACTCTTTTCATGACCCGTCTCACCGCCATCCCGCCTGCCTGCCTGCCTGCAACAAACTCTCAGGGTTTACTGAAAAACACACCACTCTGGATCGCTCATTTATTTCTTTTAATGATTACATTGTAATAGGATACATCAAAGGTTAAGATACATACAGGATAAAATATAAGGTGTACATTGGCTGCAAAAAAAACAAACAAAGGAGACGACTAGTCTTTAATCATCTTTAAAACCTTAACTTGCACACTGTGATCTAAACTAGTCTTTAGAACACTGCATGAAGATCTTTGCCAACGTCAGTAAGATCACATAGTACACAACATCTGCGTTTCAAGCATTCGTTCTGGCAATGAATGCTCACGTGTGTTTTTGGGATCAGAGTATTGTCTACAGTCATTGAGAAAATCACCTTGGCTTCTTGAGATTTGGAGCATAGATCTGACATGAGCCTCTCTATCAGCATGTGCACCGAGTGCAGCCGGGTAAAGTATTCATGGTAACACGGCGCGTTCGAGTAGATTGAAGCCACGGCTAGTCGCAGGTCCAGTAATCCAGAAGGTGTCACGCTGGCCCCGTAGGTTTCAGAGTCTATCACCACCTCCAGACTAAGAGCGGGGAGGGTCTCACATTTGAGTCTCATGCACGTGTCCTCGTCACAGCGGTCACTTTGTCTTCTACAGTGGTTCATAATAAACTTTTCGGGAGTCAATGTCTAGGAGGTCTTCTGGCTCGTGTCAGGATCATCCTGAGCTTTTTCACTTTTGGGTTGCGACGATTCGGGCTTGCTGCAAGTCTCCATTCCAGGGGTATGTCCTCTCTGGGTTACTGCATTGAACAGTTCTTTTATGTTCTTGAGCACGGGTAAGGGGGTGCGGATTCAGAAGGATCCCGCCTCTAAGGGTTTTCTGAAAAAACACACCACTCTGGATCGCTTATTTATTTCTTTTAATGATTGTATTGTAATAGGATACATCAAAGGTTAAGATACATACATACAGGATAAAGATACATAAAAGATAAGGTGTAATACATTTTAATGATTGTATTGTAATAGGATACATCAAAGTTAAGATACATACAGGATAAAGATACATAAGAGATAAGGTGTAATACTGTACATTGGTCGCAAAAAAAAGGAGACGACTAGTCTTTAATCATCTTTAAAACCTGAACTAACACACTGTGATCTAAACTAGTCTTCTCTAGTCTCTTCACTAGACTTCCCAAGCTGTATGTCCGGTGTGAGAACGAACTATGTCCATGTTGCTTAGTCGTCTGATTTCAACCGGTATTGTGACAGCGTCTCTATCTGTTGAAACTCTATTGCAAAGATCCTGTATCAGATGGGTGATGATCATCCTCTCTTCCACACAGGTTACAAGTTTTCTCCAATAATTACCCATGATTAATAAACAATCAGAAACAAGAGAACAAACTTATTCGCTTTCCCAGCCATCCGTCACCAGTTTCAGTTCTCCAATTTTGAGTATGTCCTGGCCAATCAGCTCGTCGTACATGCTGCCGATGGAATCCTGGATGTTTCTTGGGGATCTGAGCTCGTGTGATAGAGTCTGTGCCACGGCTTTGACTCTGGCGTCGTCCTCTCGGATGTTGCGTGCGGTCAGGAGACGTTGGATGGAAGGAATCAAGTGAGGGGTGAAAAGCATCTTCATTATCCCGCGAAAGTTGATCTGGTAGTAATTATCTTCCACATTTTCCAGACACGGGTGATGTCTCTGGCTTGGGTGGTTGATACGACACCCGAAGCACTGCTCGCGTCGAAACTTGTGAAGGGTGATGTTGAGCAGATGGATGACGCCTGCCTTTACGGCGTTGAAGAAAGCCAAAGACGCCACCCCATCCATCTCGTCAGCCATGTCTTCGCTTTTTACAGGAGTGGGTGTAACGGGTGAAGGGGGAGGTGTCATTAAGTCGGGGGAGGAGGAGCGTTGAGACTCCCCGTCCATGTCCGTGTCATCTGTTTCTGTATCGGAACAGCCGCCGGATGAGAGGATCGGGGGTGCGGAGGCCGCACATTCTCTCTGCTTCGGCGGGGTCGTGGAGGCCGGAGAAGAAGCAGAGACTCAGGACTCGGAGACAGGGGGGTCCACGTGGTGGTGAGCCGTCTCTGGTTGTAGCGTTGGTTAAAATCTGCCATGTCTTTCAGTCAGGTTGAGCCAGTCGGCAGGGTTGTGCTGGTACGTCCACTATTGTGTCTGCTTTTATGCATTGGAGCAAGGGGGTGTGGTTTCAAAAGGACAAAGTTTTTTCACCACCAGGACGTCATTCCATTTACGGCAGTCTGTAAACAGAGTCGTAATTTTTTCTCCAATTTCTTCCACGCAGGTCCCGGCAGATCTAGCAGCGTCTTGAATACGCCGCAGTCTGAATTAAAACTCTCCAAGACAAAGTGCTCCGTAGCTCCACTCTCTCCAGATGACTGGAGAGTGGCTCTTAGGAACCAGCGACCGGAGGAATTGGTTCTCGATTGCCAGACCGCGTTGAAAGTATCCTTGGTCTCGCCCTCCAATCTGGGCTGTTTAGCGGTTACAGTGCCTTCCTGGTTCTGGGGATGCTCGGTGTGGCTGATTAGGGCAGAG
Organism: Collichthys lucidus; assembly: GCA_004119915.2. Classification (NCBI taxonomy): domain Eukaryota; kingdom Metazoa; phylum Chordata; class Actinopteri; family Sciaenidae; genus Collichthys; species Collichthys lucidus. The sequence goes on along the minus strand of CM014084.1, from coordinate 36,980,471 downwards.
TGATTTGGAATCACCAGTCTCAGCACTGCCCAGTCATTGGAACTTAGCATCCCTACAGCAGACAGAGGCCCCACTGTTTCACCCTCATTCCTCTGATACAGCCAAAGCTCACTCGTTTCATACTTGAACACATAGCCCCAATAGCGTTGCACTCCGTACGGCTCCAAAGACCATTCCCCATGCAGAGAATCGCATGAGGGTGCTTGCAGCCGGCACAAATAGACGACGCTCTTCTTTGGAGCATCAGCTGCTTTCAATCCTGATTCTTCAAAGATTGTAACAGGCGTCTCACATATCAGAGCTGTGATGACTCTCTTCTGCTGTAAATTCTGCATTTCTTCGCTGCTCGAGTCAGAAGCATCATTGTCTCTGTCGGGAGTAGATCTTTTCAGCGGCATGATGTGTTTCTTTTTTCACCAAGATGGTTTTCAGTCATTCTCAGACGCACACCCGTTTTAAAGGAATCGTACAAAGTGTTTTCCACACCTCCTTTCTCTCATTGGTTGTTTTTACAAATTTTATTTTTTTCTACAACATTTGGGGTCCATTTACAGAACTTTAATTCTAAAACTCCATATCAGGCAATGTCATACAATGTGTCTTTGTGTAAGTGTGGGTGTGTGTGTGTGTGTGTGTGTGTGTGTGTGTGTGTGTGTGTGTGGTGTGTGTGTGCATGTGTGTGATGTCAGCACAGCCGATAGCAGTACAGGGGTGGGCGGAAAACCCCCCTTTCCGGGTCAAAGGTCAAAGTCGTAAAACTGTCAAAGCCGGGTCAAACAGAGTTTGACGAAAGGTGTGCAATATAACTCTCTTGTATGTTCTGAGATTATCTTGCCAGACTAGATGAGATTCTTCCAGTTTAGTGGCACGCCAGTGTTTAGTGTTTTAATTTACGAGTCTGCTGGCTATACCATGGTGCTAGCCTTCTTTGTTTAATTATTTTCTTTTTCAGAGGTGCAATAGAGTCTAGAGTTGTCTGTAATGAGCCTGTAATACTATCAACAAGATAATCTATTTGTGAGGGGCTAAAGGAATCAGACAAGTCCTCTGTTACAGTTAGACATGGCATTGAGTTCAATACTGAATGAATCGTTTCCTTGAATTTGGCTACAGCACTATCAGATAAACATCTGCTGTAGAAGTTTCTACACAAAGGCTTATAGTCCAGTAGTATGAACTCAAAAGTTATTAGAAAATGGTCAGACAGAAGAGGATTCTGCGGAAAGACTATTAGATGATCAATTTCAATGCCATATCAAAGAACAAGATCAAGAGTGTGGTTCAGACAATGAGTCGGTTTATTTACACTCTGACAAAAGCCAATTGAGTCTAATAGAGAGATAAATGCAATACTAAGACTATCATTGTGGTTGTCCACATACAGATGTAGCAACTTAAAATTTCCCGTGTTTCCGTGACAGGGCCGTGACTGGTCCTTCACAGGTACTTCACAGGTCCTTGGCTGGCCCGTGACCGAAATGTAATCCCCCGCGATGACGTAGTCAGTGAGGCCCTGACTTGAAACGCCCCTAAGCAGTCTGTGTGATAACCAGCTGCAATGCCTCATTTGTCCACGGGGAGGAGCAGTGATGTTCCGCTCTCACCGTAAACTGTCTAAACTAAGACACATCTGAACAGATACGCTGGGGTGAGCGGGTGAGCCGATCAGCTGATCAGCGGATCAGTTGATAGGAAAAAAGCCGCTCGTATCTGCAACTCTGTCACGCACAACAACAACATGTCAACATAAACGTTTTATTAAAGAAAACATCGCTCGTAACGTCAGTTTTTCAGTATAATTTTGGGCCATTTATGGATATGACAGATGAAGAGAGACAGGAAGGAGGGGGCAGAGAGACGGGGAATGACACGCAGTAAAGGGCCGTACAGACGTTTTGGCAAACGAGAGTCACCGTGGACTTTTGCAAGACTTATCTCTGAACTTTCAAAAGCTGTGCGGTGTATTATTATAATGGAGGGGAAGCATAGTGGAAAATAAACAGTGGTATCCATGTAGAATAAAAACATAACATATATACTGCAAAATGTATTAAAACCAAACATACTTGACTTATTTTATACATATTCCTTCCTTTTACGCTTTACACCATTTAGCCTATGGAATGGACAAAAATAAAAAGGAGTCATTCATGTTCATGAGCACACTCAAATCACAAGGCTACTGTTTACAGTACTCAAACCAGCTGCATTTTCCGCTCTGTGATCTGTGTGACACTGGGAGACCAAAAAGCCCACCAAGTGCAAACAATGAAAATGCTAATGAGCTGTTTGTAGATTTACCTGGCCTAAAGTGTGCACTACAGTAAATACCTGCATAACAAAGTGCTTCCAAAACGCTTGTCTCTGCAGCTCTATGTCGTGCACAACAACAACGAGCCCTCCCCTCCAAATAAACGGGTTATTAAAAAAAACGCTCGCTTGTAGTTAGTTTGTTGTTTACATGCAGATGAGCGAGAGAGAGGCGCGAGTGTGTGTGTATGTATGTATATATATATATATATATATATATATGTATATATCATGGAGTTTTCTTTACGCCTGTGGGATTAACAGAAACTTGTTGCCATCATCACCATCGTCCATCATCACACATGACGGTTTCATAAGCGTATACTGCAAACTTAATTACAGTACGAGCTGCATTTTCCGCTCTGATTTGTGTGACACTGGGGGGGGCATCAAGTGCAAACAAAAGGTTGATACCTACAGTACATAACAAAGGGCTTGCAAAGGGCTGTTAATCACCAGGTATTCTCCCTCTTTAAGTGGCGTCTCACAACGATCAAACTGTGATCAAATATTCAACAGGAGGTATTATGTTATTCTTCAATTCTTTTTGCAAATGGAGGCACCGCTGCAGCGGAATACACCGACTTTTAGAGAAAAACGCTCGTTTCTGCAGCTCTTTGTCGTGCACAACAACAACAAGCCCTCCCCTCCAAATAAACTGTTAATTAAAAAAATAAACCCTCGCTTGTATCTGCAGATCTGACACAGGCCTGGCAGTAAACAAAGGCAGCTGTCCAGGTGGAAGCGGCATTTAAAAAACACGAGAAAAACTCAAAAACTCTCTAAAAACAACATTGCTATAGAGATCGGGGCTCCACAGAGTTAGAGCGAAGAAAACAAAAACGAACAAAAGAGAAAAAAGTCAAAAAGTCAAGCGACCTCAAAGGATAGAACAGTTTTGATTAATGGTGATATTTTTTTATCGCCCGATAAGAGTCTCACGTTAACGCAGCACGTTAACGCCGATAACGACTCACCACTAGTAAAGACAGAACAGCCTAGATGTTGTTGATTTGGTGAATGGTGACATGTTAGATATAAACACCTTCAATTTAATTTCAATTCATGAACACGCTCAAATCATACGGCTACTGTATAGTGTGCAGTACTCAAACCAGCTGCATTTTTCACTCTGTGATCTGTGACACTGGGAGACCAAAAAGCCCATTACTGTAAGCACAAACAAAAGATTAAGCAACGAGAAGGCTAATGAGGTGTGTAAGCTACGTCATCTCCAGGTAGAACAACTTTAAAGAACTCTGTGCGAGAAGCGCCATCTCCTGGTCATACCCTGTAATCACATGAATGGGTGGAGTTACAGTAAAAAATAGACACGCCCAGGAGAAGGAGGGGGGTCTCTCCGGTGACGGTACTTAGCAGGCAGCCGGCTGGAACTCAGCTGGAAGACGGCTGCCATTCAGCTGGCGTTCAGCTTGAAGGGGAAATTTTAAGTTGCTACTACTGTAAATGTTAAAATCACCCACAATAATTACTTTATCTGTTTTAAGGATCAAGCCTGATGCAAATTCTGCAAATTCAGATAAAAATATGGAACAAGGACCAGGAGCTCGATATACTGTAACAAATAAAATTGGCTGCAAAGTTTTCCAGGTTGGGTGAGTGAGGCTAAGAACAAGACTTTCAAATGAATTATAATTTAGTTTAGGTTTGGGATTAATTAATAGATTTGAGTCAAATATGGCTCCAACTCCACCACCTCGACCAGTCCTTCGAGGAATATGAGTATTATAATGACTCAGAGGAGTGGATTCATTTAACCCCGCGGACCGGGGTCCGGATCCAGACCGGATCGCTGTATCATCCGGACCCGAGATTAATTGTGGAATTTTTTTTTTTTTGACAGGCGAGTCTATTTCATGCCGTAACATTACTTTTCCCTATCCAAGCACTGCACTGAGCAAGCATTGGAAGGTACCAACCAATCGTGTGAGAGTCATACTACCCATGTGATTCTATCTAGCCAATGAAATCGCCACCTTGATTTCAGAGTGAGGTGCTACGAGTGAGTCTCTGTGCGAGCACAGTCAGATTTTTACTTGGAAGGAGTTGTGCTGCGAGTACGAGACAGTCAGTCAGGAAATGAAGGTGGAAATTGAGCGAGAAGAGATTCAAGTTGATTAAACACAGGCAGATGATACTGGAAGAGAGGGCGCTGTCGAGGAAGAGGAAAGTAGATGCCGAAAATCGTTTCCTGGTGAACCAGAAGCTATGTGTTGACGCCCAGGGCACTGGGCTACACAACCTTCTAGTGCAGCGTTGGTTTCGCTCTCCTCCTCCGTCCAGAAAGTAGCCGGGGCAGCACGACGAATCAGGATCGTAGGGAGGGATTTGAACACCCTCTCCCAGTGTTCGGCTGTGCCCTCCCCCTCCCTGAATCACAACAGTAATGGCGGCGCTTACGTGACGACACGTCCTACGTCACAAAGCTTCAACGTGAGTGGTCGAAATGTCATGTCAGTCATATGAGGTTGCTCCAACCACGTGCAAGCATTTTTTGACTAAACCACGCCCACGAGGCGTGAAAGGGCAGGATAGAAAATCGAGCTTTTAATGCGGAATGGACTGACGCGTACATGTTCATTCTTCCGCCCACGAGCACGAAACCAGTTTGTCTCATATGCTCCGAAACAGTGGCACTTATTAAAAGTGCCGTCAAGCATCACTATGAGACTAAGCACAAAGCATTTGAACAATCATACCCACCGAAGTCTGAACTCCGGGCGCAGAAAATCCGTAGTCTCACTGCCCAATATGATCAGTCCACCAGGATATTAAGCCGTTCTTTCAACGCACAACAACGTGCTCACGAATGTTCCCTCCGAGTTGCTTGGGTCTTAACACAAAAAGCCGTTTACAGACGCAAGTGTTGTCAAAGAGTGCATGACTGAAATAACAGAAACGTTACTTGATGGTAAACAAAAAGATGAGCTCTGTGACAAAATAAAGCAAATACCCCTGTCAAACACCACATCCACAAGACGCAGTGAAATACTAGCTGAGGATGTACTGTCCCAGCTGGAAGAAGCCATATGTAAGGCACCATGTGTAGGTTTGGCTGTGGATGAATCGACTCATGTGTCTAACAATGCTCAGCTATTGGTTTACATAAGATTCTTAAATATAAAAATGAGTTCTGTGAAGACCTCTTAGGCGTGACTTCTCTGCAGACTACTACCAGAGGAGAAGACATCTACCTGGCAATTAAGGAAATGTTATTAAAGAGAGGAATAGAGCCAAAACAAGTGGTATCCATAACTACTGATGGAGCCCCTGCCATGATGGGGAGAGAAAAGGGAGCTGTGGCAAGGATGAAAAAAGACAATGCTGAGCTGATCTCTTACCACTGCATTATTTATCAGACTGTCCTTTGCTCCACCCTGTCAGATGAGTATGCTGAGGTGATGAAGACAATGATGAAAATGATCAACTTTCCTGAGAAAGTTGATCATTTGCCCTGAGGCATCTTCTTCTTGTCAGCATCGCATGCTTAGGGAATTCCACAGAGAGGTTGATGCAAACTCTGATGATCTTTTGCTCCACAACAACGTGAGATGGCTCAGCAAAGGCAGGGTGCTAGAGCGATTTTGGTCAATTAGACGTGAGGTAGCAGCTTTCTTGGAAGAGCTGGAAAGTCAGAAAGCATCCAACTTTACTGTCTTTCTAAAAGACAAGAAAAACATGGATATTGTAGCTTTTTTTGCTGATATCATGTCACACCTGAATGGGCTTAACTTGCAGCTGCAGGGAAAGAATAATTCTATTTGTGAGCTGATGACCAGTGTCCGCTTATTTCAGCGAAAACTTCAGGTGTTCAAAGAAGATCTGCAAGGAGACTACACACACTTCCCAAAAGTAAAAGAACAGGTGCAGGGATATGGAGATGTCTCCTCTTTTGTTGACTTTGTTGACAAGTTGATTGAAAACTTCAGCAAACGTTTTGATAGCTTCAGCATTGGAGAGCAGCTCACCTTGTTCATACAGAATCCATTTCTCATCACTAATGTGAGAGCATTCTCAAATGATGTCACACATCACTTCAAGTGGGCAAATGCTGGGCCCCTCCAGATGCAAATGGTTGACCTCCAAGCAGATGTGGCCCTGAAAGATCAGTTTGGAACAACTGACTCCAGATGGTATCTGAGACAGCTTTCCCAGATCTGAAGAAAGTGGCCCTGTTTATCTTGACCATGTTCGGCTCCACATACAGCTGTGAGGCAGCGTTCTCTACAATGAACATAATAAAAACAAAATATCGTTCCAAGCTCACTGATGAGCATCTGTACATGTGCATGAGAATGGCATTGACCTCGTTCAAGCCTAGATTTAAAATGCTGGCAGGGCAAGCTAAAGCTCAATTCTCACACTGAAAAAAAATGGGGAAGGGAGGGAAAGGAAGATCATCTGTAAGAGAAACAGTTAAGATGTTTTGTGAATTTTTTGTTGAGGAGAATATTAACATTGTTCAGTCAAAAGGAAACTGAAGCTGCTATTTTTTTTTCTTAAGCACTTTCTTTGTTTTTGTTTTACAAATATGATGTTCCGGACCTCAGCTTGAGGATATTTATTTCAACTGGACCTCCTCAATTTTTACTTGAATACCCCTGATTTAAGCCAACATATTCACCCTCCTGCAGCGAGGTTTCAGTGAGACAGAACAAATCAATATCATAATCAGATATTAATTCATTGACTAAGACAGCTTTAGATGACAAAGACCTGACATTCAAGAGTCCACATTTAATTCTCTTATTTTGGACTGTTCTGTTTGTTTTATTTTTAAATAATGTAGGTGGATGGGGGACAGACACAGTCTCTATACTAAAGGACTGGGTGGGCAGCTGCTCTAATGGAGGCGCAGAGAAGCGTGTAAGACTGCAGCTCTGCTTCCTGGTCTCAACTCTGGGTTGTCATGGTTTTGGTCAGCTAATAAACTTGGCTATATTTCTAGATATGAGAGCTGCTCCATCCAAAGTGGGATGGATGCTGTCTCTCCTAATCAGACCAGGTTTTCCCCAGAAAGGTGTACAATTATCTATGAAGCCCACATCGTTTGCTGGACACCACCTCGACAGCCAGCGGTGAAATGACGACATGAGGCTAAACATGTCATCACTGGTCACATTGGGGAGGGGACCAGAGAAAACTACGGAGTCCGACATGTAGTTTTAAAGCAGTCTTTAACAGGGGAGAGCATGGCCCGGCCCGATTTACTAAGCAGTAAATTTGTATTTTAATAAGATTAATAACTACTACTTTGTACATGAATTATTATCACCCATGCTGTCATTTTAACACACATAATTACCTGTTATATTTGTTATTTCTTTGCTCAGAAATTCTTCTTGTAATCATCTCACAAAAACAGACCTGAAATAATCCTTACATGTTTTATTTTCATTTGCAGAAATGACAAAGCCAAAAACCAAACTGTGCCCTTCCTGTCAGGCTTCAAACACACTCAACAGGAAGACCTGCATTGGATGCCTAGGCAGCCTTGTAATAAAGGCGAACTTAAAACAAAAACAAGAAGAGCTGAAAAATGGCAAATGGGCTGCATCAGTTAAAAAAAACAGAAATTCCAGCAATGTTCTTAATTCTGCCCAGCTGTCAGTAAGTTTCATAGTTCTGATTTAACAAGTGGTTGGCTTACCAGACAATTATATATTCATCACAGTTTTCAATGTTTTCTTGTACATCATGAAGTAAAAACTAACAAGACAGGTATATACACATAAAATATTTATTTATAAAAGAGCATAAATAAAAAAGGTATTCACATCAGAATAGCATCATCACACTAAAGCCATCAAACTAGAAAAAACTTTCTATTAACTATAACTTTCTATCTAACTTCAGCTACTTCTGATTTGTATTTTAATGACCATTAACTTAAAGAGACAACATTTCAAGAGGGATTGTGACCAGATTTACATTTACAGATTTGGTCACCATAATTCCTTTATAACTATCTACAACAACATAACAACAAACATGTGAAGCTTAAAAGTTTGTTATGCAATTGCAATTTGATTACATAAAACTTCACTTGTTCGTGATTTGTAAATTCCTGAGATACATTTATGGCCATTCTTAACCTTGTATCAGATCAAAGCTAAGAAAAAACTGATTTAACGTTATTTATGTTGTTGCACCTCTGGAGTTGGTGTTAATCGGCCTGGCCTATGCATGCCAACACTGTAAACCACTCCCCTGTAATGATAATCTGTCAAACCAAAATGGCTGCATAGATTTTTCTTTGTTGTTCTTGCAGGTTTCAAAACTGCATGCCCTGGGCTACCAGCCCATTCTCTTTATTGGAGAGTATGACCGTAAGAGCCACATTGTGGGGGATCTCATCAGCCACCTTGAGCCAGCTGGAGGCATCGCAAAGGAGATCCTCATGAAGATGAGGAAGCTGTATGAACACCTGCTGAGAAGTAAGATGTCCTTTGTCCATTATCTGTAACCATTTATCCTTATCAGGTAGCCTATCCCAGCTGACTTTGGGTGAGAGTCAGGGTACACCCTAGAGAACTCTGCAGTTCATCATGGGGCATACAACATAGAGACATAGACATAGAGACAAACAACCACTCACACCTACGTACAGTTTAGAGTCACCAGTTAACCTGTTCTATTCTTTTATTCAGCCAAGGTTCAAATGAAAATAATGTTTTATATACTGTACTATACTAAAAAATTTAATTGTAATAATTTTCTCGAACACCATACCTGATAATTCTCTCTAAGACTTTCTAGTATAATAAATACATATGTAAACATGTTATCAATATGAACAAGATTCTCATAAGAGCATACCTGATTACCTCCCTGAAGTGGTTAGCATCACCCTTGTACAAAACTATATGTCACAGTACTAGGTTGATGTGTCTTATGCTATGCACTACAAAGTCAGGGAAGCAGTGTCATCAGAGGATTTAAGTTATTAGCTATCTGGAATTATACTCACACTCAATAATGTACAATGTAAAAAAAGCACTGAATCTCACACTACTTGTACTTATTGATTTGGGTCAGTGGGGGTGTCAGATGACTTATTTTATCTCAATATTTACAAGTTGTAACTTTGGTTAAAAAAAATTGCATGAATTATTACATGAACATGAATTACAAGAATTACAAGCACCACCTTAACAAGCAGCTAAAAATAGGACACCAGCAGCTGGACCATCCTCTGATGCTGGACCAGTCCCAGAGACTGGGGTTCTAAATGATGAATATATTCTTCATTTAGAACCTGTACCAGCATCTTCCCTCTATCAGCCTCCTGCATCCTCCTCTCTGTCTCCGCTTCCTCCTGCATCCTCCTCTCTTTCTCCGCTTCCTCCTACATCCTCCTCTCTGTCTCCGCTTCCTCCTACATCCTCCTCTCTGTCTATGCTTCCTCCTGCATCCTCCTCTCTGTCTCTGCTTCCTCCTGCATCCTCCTCTCTTTCTCCGCTTCCTCCTACATCCTCCTCTCTGTCTCCGCTTCCTCCTACATCTTCCTCTCTATCTATGCTTCCTCCTGCATCCTCCTCTCTGTCTCAGCTTCCTCCTGCATCCTCCTCTCTGTCTCTGCTTCCTCCTACATCCTCCTCTCTGTCTCCGCTTCCTCCTGCATCCTCCTCTCTGTCTCCGCTTCCTCCTGCATCCTCCTCTCTGTCTCCGCTTCCTCCTACATCCTCCTCTCTGTCTCCGCTTCCTCCTGCATCCTCCTCTCTGTCTATGCTTCCTCCTGCATCCTCCTCTCTGTCTATACTTCCTCCTGCATCCTCCTCTCTGTCTCTGCTTCCACCTGCATCCTCCTCTCCGTCTCCACTTCCTGCACCTCCCTCAATTTCTACTGTGTACACCCGTACACACCCGCAGCCATCTTCAGGGTCAGATGTCCCACCCAAAAAACGTAAAATGAAAGGTTAGATTTACGTTATGGTACTTAAAATGTGCAAAACCTATGACGGGTTTGTTATGGTTTGATGAGATTTCTTTTCTTTTTTTAATTATTTTGTACAATTTTACAGACCTCATGTAATATTTAATTTGTCTTTTTTCAGAATGCAGAAAACGCCACACCCAGAAGGTTTTCCCGTATGAAGGGATTGTTGACAGGAGAGTTGTAAATGTAAGCAATTTCCTCCTTATTCCTGTATAAATAATATTGTGAAATAACATAACACAGTTAATAACATGTACACAGGTTAACATTTTAAAACAACAGACATGGGTACACATTTATCAAGTGTTATTTTTTATATTGAAGTCATTGATTTTTTAAAATACCATTATCACTTTTGTACACAGTGTATTCTGTATGCCAAAAATAAGGTGAAGAAATTGTCCTGTGACACTGCTTGAGTCAGGATTTTTTTTACATGTCCATTAAAAAAGCAATGATGGCAGGGCTCAACGATAACTTTAAATAGTGGTTGTAAGGCTGAGAACCAGGCATCAGCTTTTAGTTGCCATAACAGAAAAAATGGTTTACATTTTGATTGACCTTAAATATTATATTTAATTAGAACACTGTTACAAGTTCAAGTTCAGTTTAATTGTCATATATAATACTGCTACATCCATAGTAAAATGTATTTATTCAAGCTCTAACAATTTGTTCAGTTAAAATAGTGTAAAAATGGATAGTTGTAAAGATTAGACAACATAATAAATAAGTATTAAGGAAGTAATTTAGGGAAGTACAACTGGAAGTAAATCATGATGCTAATAAGAAAAAAATAATTCAGTAAGAAAGGTAAAGGTGCCATCTTTTTATTGTCTGTTCTGGTCTATTTAGTTTCACCTGTGTCTTGTTATTCTGCCTGACTTGTTTATTTAGTCTGTGTGTTCCTCGGTTTTTGTATCACTCCTTCTTAATTCCATATTTAAACGTTCCAGCCATTCCTCATATTTTTTTCCTGGTTTTGAATGCTACTTGGTGTTCTTGGACCTTGTCTGTTTAATTGACTTTGAATTTAGCCTGCCCCTATGTGGATTGCTTCTTTGGACTTCCCAGTTTTAACCTGTGCCTGCCTGACTATCCATGAGCCTTTGCACTTGATTGATCTACACTAATTCAGCCACTGAATCTGCATTTGGCTCCAATTCTTCATGTTCCTGAGAAATAGGAACATATTACCTGATACTACCTGGTCTTGCTGCCTTCCTGATGTTTACGTTCTTTAAAGTCCTCCTGACATCATGCTCAGAAAGAGTGATAGATGTGGAGGTGCTAAATAAATGTGGCGTAGCTCACTTGCACTTGATGCTGGCAGTAGTATTGTAGTGGTTGTTAGGTTTTTGGAAACTAATTGTATAATATATTGAGCTATTCAATAGTACAAAAATGTCTAACAGCTCCTTTATATATGCAACTTGCATTTCTTTTTTAATTAATTGTTTGTTTATATCATGTCTTTCAGGGAAAAGAGGAAGTTAAAGTGAAGTGGAAGCCCTGCGCAACATGGTAGATAGTAACCACTGTATTGGACTGGAAACAGACGTTTATATTGTTGAAAATAGTCAAACATCACATCAATTTGAATTCATGTATTTTGGCTTAAATTAGATTGGGAGCCAGAGCTTTTAGATATCACGCTTCTTTTCTGTGGAACAAACTACCATTCACGGTTTAGGAGGCAGACACGGTCAACACCTTTAGGAGTAGTAGTTATGCTGCTATAGGACTAGACTGCCTTCTTTCTTTCTTTCTTTCTTTCTTTCTTTCTTTCTTTCTTTCTTTCTTTCTTTCTTTCTTTCTTTCTTTCTTTCTTTCTTTCTCTCTCTATCACCATCTGTAAACATATATGTCTCATTAATGCATGTTACTAACTAAACTTCTTCCCTGGAGTTTCTGTGCTCTGTCGTCCAGCAGGTTATCGTGGATCGTGGCTGCTGCTGTGATCCTGCATGACGTCCACTACATATATTATTACTGTCATTATTGCTACCATATCTCCATTACAGTTTACAGTTAGTTGGTGATTTGCTGCTGCTGTGCATCTGTTTCTCTCTGTCTCTATCACAGGTTCCACTGCTACTGTAATCATTTTATCATTCATTGTAATTCATTGTCATTTTATCATTCGTTGTAATTCATTGTCATTTTATCATTCGTTGTAAGTGTACAATATGTTTGTGTTAATTTGTTCTGTACACGTGACATCTATTGCACGTCCTGGGAGAGGGATCCCTCGTCTGTGGCTCCTCCTGAGGTTTCTTCCACCTTTTTTCCCTGTTAAAGGTTTTTTGTGTCACTCGAACCGAGGGTCTAAGGACAGAGGGTGTCACTCCCTATACAGATTGTAAAGCCCCCCCGAGGCAAAATGTGTTTTGTGAATTTGGGCTATACAAATAAAATTTTATTTGATTTGACTAATTTGGATTAAAATAAAATTGTATAAAGCATGACATGAATATAGAAGATATTTCAACCGATATTCTTATATGTCACAACCTAACTTATCCTTTTAACCTATATTGTGTGTGTGTGTGTATGTTGATGTTGTTGTTTTCTTTTCCTGACAGTGGCAAAGTGTGGGATGACATATGGAAACCTGCACAAGTTTATCTATAAAGCAGCCCACCACAGGTTGCAGAGTTGGCGGTTCCAGTTCAAAGTTTCCAGTTCAAAGTTAAACATGTTGAAGTTCACAATAGAAAAGTTAAAGTTCATCATAAAAGTTCAGAATAAAATGTTGAATACACATTTCAGTCAGTGTCAGTCTCTGTTTCACTCTATACCTGGCTTAAGTATGGGGCGGCTCTGGCTCAGAGGCAGAGCGGGTTGTCCACCAATCAGATGATCGGCGGTTCGATCCCCGGCTCCTCCGGTCTGCATGTCGAAGCGTCCTTGGGCAAGACACTGAACCCCAAATTGCTCCTGAAGGCTGTGCCATCGGTGTGTGAATGTGTATGAATGGCTAGGTCCTCAAACTGATGAGCAGTTGGCACCTTGCATGGTAGCCAAGGCCATCAGTGTATGAATGTGTGTCCAATCCTGTTACAGTCAGTCTCCGCTCCGCCCACTCCAGCCTCCCGGATTCCCGCCCTGTGTCTGTCACGCCCTAATTACCGGCGTATTTAAACCCCCTGTCTCATTCACAGTTGCCAGATTGTTAGTGTACTATGCGACCTACTCTCCAGCGATTTCCTTGTGTGCCTTTCGGTTTTGACCCTCGCCTGTTTTTGGACCCTGATCTTGCCTTCCCCTTTTGGATTGTCTGCCTGCTTCACCTGATTGACTTCCCGTGTACCGAACCTTTGCCTGAATACTGGTTACCTGCTGAATCCGCCTCCCGAGTCCTGCACTTGAGTCCTGTCTCCGTGCCTTGTAATAGAACAATCTGGCCAGCCATGGACTCAGCAGACTCGGACGCTGTGCACGCCGCTGTCCGGGCCCAGGGCTCCCGGATTCATCACCAGGGGGAACAGCTGTCTGCCGTTTGTGTGGTGGTTAACGAACTCAAGGACCACCAACAGAGTTTCCAGGCCTCGGTCGGAAGTGAGGTAGGGCAGCTGAAGGCCCAGATCCAGCAGCTGGTGACTCGCCTGGAGGGTCTTTCCGTGCTTCCACCTCCGGCGTCAACCCCCGCTGTTCCAACTCCTGCTCCCGCTCCATACTCTCCGGTGGTCTCGGTTGCTCCAGCTGCTCCTCTGGCTCGACCGGATCGTTTCTCCGGTGAGGCGGGCAAGTGTCGGTCATTTCTAGTTCAGTGTGGCCTTCACTTTGAACTACACGCCGGGAGTTTCCCCACCGAGCGGGCTAAGGTGGCTTTCATTGTCACTCATCTGTCGGGCAGAGCGGAGGCCTGGGCCACAGCAGAATGGGCGCGGGACTCTCCCATCTGCTACTCTCTGAGTGCATTCACGGACGCTCTGAGCAAGATCTTTGACTCCACCGCTCCCAGCCGGGAGGCGGCCCAGGCTCTGCTGTCGCTACGGCAAGGCAGACGTCGCGTAGCGGACTACGCCATCGAGTTTCGCACCCTAGCGGCCGACAGCGGGTGGAACTCGGCCTCGTTGTTCGACGCTTTCCTTCATGGTCTCTCCGCCTCCATTAAAGACCTTCTTGTCCCTCTGGACCTCCCCTCCGACCTCGACTCGTTAATCGCCCTCGCCATTCGCACCGACAACAGGCTGATGGAGAGGGAGAAGGATAGGGGCCGGCGTGCCGTGGTCTCTCCCGGGCACCCGACGCCATTTTCGGGTCGCTCGCCACAGCGCTCCAGCGCTGCAGCGCCACCACCAGCTTCGGAGGAGCCCATGCAGCTGGGTCGAGCCCGGCTCTCTCCAGAGGAGCGACAGCGACGCCTACGGGAGGGCAGGTGCATCTACTGTGGGGTGTCGGGACATTTTCTCGCATCTTGTCCAGTAAAAGGCAGGGCTCACCAGTGAGGAGAGCACTGGTGAGCCAAATAACGTCTTCCAGTGATCTCTCCCGACCGCTCCTCTCTACAGAACTTGTCACCTGCGAGCAGAGGGCTGCTCATCCGGCATTAGTGGATTCTGGCGCAGACGCAAATCTCATGGACCAACAGGTGGCGGAGCGTCTGGGCCTTGAAGCCGTTCCCCTGTCCGAGACGCTGGAAGCCACCGCCCTCGATGGTCGCCTTCTGTGCCGGGTGTCTCATCGCACCCAACCTGTTCGGCTCAACATAAATGGTAACCATTCAGAACTCATCAGCTTTTACATCTTCCGGTCGTCTCTGCACCCGCTAATTCTGGGGTTACCTTGGCTTATTAAGCACAATCCTCACATTGATTGGTCCACGGGCAGAGTGTTGAAATGGGGAAAGGATTGTTGTTTCACCTGTTCTCCATCCGTCTGTGCTGTCGAGTCTGTAGCAGGTTCAGATGCCTTAGCACCAGATGCCACCTCTTTGTCCGGTTATGACCACAGTGAGCCTCCGGACTTGACCGGTGTTCCCGGCAGCTACCACGACCTGCACGACGTTTTCAGCAAGACTCGGGCTATGTCTCTGCCTCCTCACCGTTCATATGACTGCAGCATTGATCTCCTTCCGGGGACCTCTCCACCCAAAGGTCGTTTGTACTCTCTCTCTCCGCCAGAGAGGGAGGCCATGCAGCAGTACATCGACTCCTCATTGGAGGCTGGTATCATCCGTCCATCTTCCTCCCCTGCTGGTGCTGGCTTCTTCTTTGTGGAAAAGAAGGATAAATCTCTCCGACCCTGCATCGACTATCGCGGCCTGAATAACATCACCATAAAGAATAGGTACCCCCTCCCTTTAATCTCCTCGGCATTCGAACTCTTGAAGGGTGCTAAGATTTTTTCTAAGCTGGATCTTAGAAACGCCTACCACCTAGTGAGGATCAGGGAGGGGGATGAGTGGAAGACAGCATTTAATACTCCTTGTGGACACTATGAGTATCTGGTCATGCCTTTTGGTCTAACTAATGCCCCAGCTGTCTTCCAGGCTATGGTCAATGATGTCTTGCGGGATATGTTGAATCTGTATGTTTTTGTGTACCTGGATGACATTCTGATTTTTTCCCCGGACGAGACAACACATATTCAACATGTGCGGTCGGTACTGCAGCGCCTTCTCTATCACAAGTTGTTCGTGAAGGCAGAGAAGTGTGAGTTCCATGTGACGACCGTCTCCTTCCTGGGCTTCATCATTTCCACTGACCATATCCAGATGGACCCAGAGAAGGTTAGTGCTGTAGCCAAGTGGCCGACCCCTTCAAATCGCAAGATGGTGCAGCGTTTCCTGGGGTTTGCAAATTTTTACAGGAAGTTCATTAGGAACTTTAGTGCGGTGGCAGCCCCTTTGCATGCTCTAACTTCTCCCCATGCCAGGTTCCAGTGGTCCTCTCAGGCTGAGTCTGCCTTTCAGAGGCTTAAAGACCGGTTCACTTCAGCTCCGATTCTCGCCCTCCCTGACCCACATCTCCAGTGCATTGTGGAAGTGGACGCCTCAGATCTGGGTATCGGGGCTGTGCTTTCTCAGCGGTCGACTGCTGATGGCAAGCTCCATCCCTGTGCTTTTCTTTCTCGGAAACTTTCCCCAGCGGAGAGGAATTACGACGTGGGTGACCGGGAACTGCTGGCCGTGAAGGTGGCGTTGGAGGAGTGGCGACACTGGCTGGAGGGAGCTGAGCAGCCGTTTCTGGTATGGACCGATCACAAGAATTTAGAGTACATCAGAACAGCGAAGCGCCTCAATTCCAGACAAGCCAGGTGGGCGCTCTTCTTTAACAGGTTCAACTTCACTCTATCATACCGTCCGGGTTCAAAGAATGTTAAACCTGACGCCCTTTCCAGGATGTTTGATCCAGACTCCAGTCCTAAGACACCCTCCACAATTCTCCCTTCTTCCTGTGTAGTGGGAGCAGTCACGTGGGCTATTGAGAGGAGAGTGAGGGAAGCCTCTGCTAACACCCCTGCTCCGGCAGGTTGTCCTCAGGGCCGTCTTTTTGTGCCTGTTCCTGCTTGTGACTTGGACTTCGTCACAGGTTTGCCCCCATCTGAGGGTAACACTGCGATTCTTACCATTGTGGACCGGTTCTCCAAGATGGTACACTTTGTGCCCCTTTCCAAACTACCCTCTGCCAGAGAAACGGCAGAGATCTTGTTGCATCAGGTGTGTCGTCTTCATGGTTTTCCCAGGGATGTGGTGTCGGATCGCGGTCCACAGTTTGTGTCTCGGTTTTGGAAGGCGTTTTGCTCTCTCATTGGGGCCACTGTCAGCCTGTCCTCTGGGTTCCACCCTCAGTCTAACGGACAGACTGAGAGGCTCAATCAAGAGTTGGAGACGGGTCTTCGCTGCCTTGTCTCCCAGAACCAGAGATCTTGGAGCAAGCACCTCATATGGGTGGAGTATGCACACAACACACTTCCTAGCTTCTCTTCTGGTCTCTCTCCCTTCCAGTGTGCATACGGTTACCAGCCGCCATTGTTCCCAGAGTCTGAGGTGGAGGTGGGGGTGCCATCTGCCCAGGTTTTCATCCGCCGCTGCAAGAAGATCTGGGCTGGGGCCCGCCACATACTACTCCGTAGCGCCGCTCGAAGCAAGAGGGTGGCAGATCGGCGCCGGACTCCAGCTCCTTCATATCGACCGGGAGACCAGGTTTGGCTATCGACGCGGGACCTGCCACTTAGGGTGGAGAGCCGGAAACTGGCTCCTCGGTTTGTTGGACCCTTCCCCGTCTCCAAGGTCATCAACCCTGCCGCAGTTCGCCTTCGGCTCCCCAGGTCCATGAAGGTCCATCCCACATTCCATGTCAGCCGCCTGAAACCAGTTAAGGAGAGTCCTCTGGTCCCAGCCTCCAGACCCCCGCCACCCCCCCGAGTCGTTGACGGAGGTCTGGTGTACACGGTTAAGCGACTGCTGGCGGCGCGAAGGAGGGGCCGGGGATATCAGTATCTGGTGGACTGGGAGGGGTACGGTCCAGAGGAGCGGTCATGGGTGCCGGCCAGCTACATTGTCGATCCGACCCTCATCAAAGACTTCCATCAGCGTCATCCGGATCTTCCTGGGACTTCCGGTGCCGTCCCTTGAGGGGGGGGCACTGTTACAGTCAGTCTCCGCTCCGCCCACTCCAGCCTCCCGGATTCCCGCCCTGTGTCTGTCACGCCCTAATTACCGGCGTATTTAAACCCCCTGTCTCTCATTCACAGTTGCCAGATTGTTAGTGTACTATGCGACCTACTCTCCAGCGATTTCCTTGTGTGCCTTTCGGTTTTGACCCTCGCCTGTTTTTGGACCCTGATCTTGCCTTCCCCTTTTGGATTGTCTGCCTGCTTCACCTGATTGACTTCCCGTGTACCGAACCTTTGCCTGAATACTGGTTACCTGCTGAATCCGCCTCCCGAGTCCTGCACTTGAGTCCTGTCTCCGTGCCTTGTAATAAATCCAATAGATCAATAATGTCTCACGTAATGTGTTCACAGCTCTTGATATCTCACATTTGTGATCTACTTCTCATTACACACACACACACATCGACAAAAAACAAATAGTATCAAAATAGGACAATTAAATATTTGGCTGTGTAAGTACACAGTATAAGTAGTAGTTAACATCTTGTGTGATGAAGGATTGAATGGATTATTTATTTAACTTGATCAATAGTTTCATATTCATGAAAATAATTTGATAGGTTAAACAGGTTGGTTTAGGCCTGGCAATACAGCAAATATTTAAATAACCCTTTTTTTGAAGAATGTTCTTTTTTGGGATGAAGCTATCTGGCAACCTGACACAGCCCTTTCAATCCCATCTTCATGCCCTTCATGTGCCTATGGTACAGGATTTAGATTTAATGTGCTTCATATGCAGGTTACAGTTAGCGAATGGCAGTATGTTGTGGATTGATTTGGCATGTTCGACTACTGTTACCCCAAAGTCTCACATATAACATGATAAAGCCCTCTTACCCAATGTTATGAAATTTTCTATCCTTTGGGTATACAGGGCCGTGCATGGGCCTTGGGGTCAAAGGGAGCCACTGTCACAATTGGGCAAAGGCCCCCGGGCATGCCCCCATGTGTCCAGGACGGCTGACCTCTGACCTTTCCAAAGGGGGTAGGGGGTGAAAACGGGGGCCCTGATCAGACCCTGCATCCTGATACGCATACTCAAATTTCAGCCCCCTGCCTCAAAGCTTTGATGAGTTATCAGGAGATAGTGACCGGAAACGAAGAGGGTCAGATTTGGGAGACTCACTAAAAAATGTGTCTTTTTGTCCGCTGCGCGGTGACCTTTGACCCCAGGGGCCCCAGATTCGGAACAGAGGATCCCTCGGGGGCCCTAAACAATGAACCGATGAGAAAAAAAACACAAGTCCAGTAGAATTTTTTTTTTGCCCCGTCTGGATTCCTGAGAATCAGGGTCCTGTCAGACTCATGCAGTCTTACACCCTCTGACCTGCGTGGAGGTTTTGGAGGACATGTGCTTCTACAAGTTGCACGGGCCTGAAATTTTAGTATGTTGTTCAGGGGCCTGAGACGAGCAGATAGACATCAGTCCGGTCCCCGTCGGCCCAGTACTTTTCGATGGGCGGGGCCGAGAAAGGGCGCCGTTACACGAATCTGCGCCCTCGCCGCCGCCATAAAAATGCACCAAACTGCATGAAACTCACTGTGCTATTCTAAATGGAGGTCTGGGTCAGGCTCTCAAAGTCCCAACTCTGTAGGCCTTCTAGAACGCTAACTAGCTCTACGGTGATGGGATTGTGATGGGACCAAAAAATCCCAGCAGAAGGCTCCACGGCGTACGACATAGTCAAATTTCAGCCTTCTGCCTTAAAGCATTGTCAAGTTGTTCCCAAAAAGGTGTCCAGAACGGCTGACCTCTGACCTTTCCAAAGGGGGTATGGGGTTGAAAAGGGGGGCCCTGTTCAGACCCTGCGTCCTGATACACATACTCAAATTTCAGCCTCCTCCCTCGAAGTACTGATGAGTTATTCACAAAACAAACAGGTGTATTAAACCTGAACTACTAGGCCTCGTTAGGTACAGAACGGCTGACCTCTGACCCTCCCGAAGGGCGCACGGGTCTGAAACTCGACACCGTGGTCGACCATGCTGTCCCAATGCGCAGGTGCAGATTTCAGGCCCCTATCTCAAAGCGTTGATGAGTTATCAGGGCCTTGACCTTGGGGTTTAGCTTGAGGTGGCTCAGATATGTTCTGTGACTGTCATTTTACCAGTGTGGCAGCATGCTTTCTAATAAAACACATCCTAGCTAATATGTCAATTCGACTTTGATGATTTCGACAAAACTCACATGGTGAGTGTGCCGCATGGTGCTTTTGTGATCCTTTGAGCAGCACAGAAAGCTTTCCATGAATAAAATTGTTACTGTGTGTGTGAGATTGAAAAGATTCAGCATAAACTGCACAATGGGAATTCCATTTTTCCTTATCAAAAAGGTCTGTTGGTAACAAGCTCTGTCTAAAAACAGACACTACAAAAAGCACATTAAACAGAGAAGTGATTAACTTTTTATTTTCTCAGTCATGATATCAGTGACACACACTCTCAGTCTTCATCAGAAGTGCTAAAGTCACTCTCAGCAGCATCATCTGAATTTTCCTCCTCCTCCTCGTCTGTTTCCAAGAGTGGTTGGTGTCTGAGGATTCTCTGGTAATAGTCTTGACTTTTACCATTTTAGCTTTCAGTTCCGTTTGTTTTTTTAGGAGCAGGCAATGGAGTCCCTTCTTTGCATCCTCCGGCATGCCAACAAGAGAGGCTGTAAAAAGAAAACAAGTACATATCAGTAATGTCAAAAAAAAAAAGAGAAATAAAGGGGGGGGCAGTGTTAGCAAGTAAGCTAGTTATAGCTTAAAGATCCAGTGAAACTTTACTGCTTACAGTCTGACGAGCTCTGGAGTTGGGAATGATTCCCAACTCCAGAGCTCGTGCTTTCAGCGCTGTCCAGTGGCGGTGCATTTCCCTGCAAAGGATCATCTCCTCCCTTTTTAAGGCGCCTCACAGCCATCACCTTCTCAAAGACCTCTCTTTTTGTCTTAAGGTCTGCAGCAACTACAGTTAAACATCAGAAGGGAAAACACATTTTGATTCAAGATCAGAACTTCCAACTACTGCTCAGATACTGGGTATTTGGTTAAACAGGATACATGTGAAATGTTTTAAAATGAAGAGCTTACGTTCACTTGTGGTCTGCCAGGGCCATAAGTCGGTCTCAATGAGGGCATCACTGGACATAATTTGCCTCGACGGTTCAGCCAGCTTGTTGTAATCGTCGACAGCAGCCACCAAGCGTTTTTTCTCATCCAAGATGACCTTGCGAATTCTATGGCGCCTCTTGTTGCTATCTGTAAATAACATTTAAAAAAAAAAAGTCACATAATGTTTAGACTAGAATCCACACTGTTCAGTTTGTTTGCAAGAACATGCATCACATCCAGCTTAAAACAAACAAGGAGCCGATTTTATTCGGTTTACAAAGCTGCTGCACATGTACCATATACATTTACAAACTGTCAAGGGATCAAACTGTCTATTTCAAGGAAACTGACGTACCAGTTTGTCGGTAAAGATTTTGTTTTCGGACTCTGATGATTACAACAAGCTCCTCTATTCGTGCCTGCAGTGCTCCAAGGCTGCCATCAGTTTGATCCGTTTCTATGTGAGAGTACAGTATGAGTATAGTACATAAAACGTATCACTCACTGACATTCAGCAATCAGTCTTTTAAGCAGAATTTCAAGGGATATAGTAAGTTATATAAACAGTAATATTCACAGAAATGTTAGAAGGGTACTGTTCCATTTAAGTGGCTAAGACATAACTCCATGTCCCTTTCCAAAAACATTGTAGAAAAGCTGTACTATGTGTGCTAGAAAGGGTTTGAAATTAGCACCGACCAAATGCAGGAAATATAAACTATTGTCAAGTGTGATGCAGAGAGAGATGAGATTGCCATAAGAGAACATAACTTTCTTTGGTCATTAAGCTTAATGTTACTCTACAATTATTATTCTGTTGTTCAGTGAGGTGTATGAACTTACAGTGGAGTCTGATACCAGTGACTTGACAGATATTCGTTATAAGACTTCTTCCTAGTATGTTGGTGTTCAGGTTTATATTACACGCTGATCGGCCACTACAATCAAATACAACAACTCTGCCCTAAATTCTGCTTTTATGAGGCTTATGTTTGTTTTTGTTGACACTGTCAAAGATATATTAATTCCACCTTAAGTTCATTAATGGGCCTGTGGTGGGTACTATTGTTGTATAGGAGTGCACAATAGAGACTCACCTTCAGCCCATTTCTGCACATCAGCCACCCATAGTTCCAGTGTGTCGTCATCCACACCGAGCCCATTTTTGGTCACATTCAGGCTCTCCTCTAGATCTTTAAGGGTCCTTGTGATCTAAAAACACATAAATAAATGTCACTTATACATTTCTTTACAGTACTGGTGTTTTTCCACACACACACACACACACACACACACACACACACACACACACACACACACACACACACACACACACACACACACACACACACACACACCAGTGTTGAAAAATGTACCTTTACATATCTCTGGCTCAAAGTGCGGCCCAGGTGCTCCACTTTCCTCTTGTTCCACCCTAAAGCCAGGAGGGTTAGCATGTCTGCTCGCCCTACATTTCAGTTAGTATAAACAAATAATTATTAATAAGCAGGAGACTGAATAGAATCTCACACGCACAGACAAAGACAGACACACCTGCTTTAGACATGTACTTTGTTGTGGTGGCCGCCCTAGACAGGAAACTGTTCACTTGTTCAACCTCTTCTCCAATTGTTGAACCAGCTCCATCCTGAAATGCACCTCCCCATTTGATCTATAGAAAGGAGGTTACAATACATGAGTGCTAAATGAATTCAACGTTATAACAAAACAACTTAAACTGCCCCAAAACTAAAAGCTGCAGTATACCTCGCATTTCCAAGTGTGAGCCTTTGCATGCATCATGGAGAGGAAAGGACGGATTGACAGGAGGTTCCTCATCTCAGGGCACTGCTGAGCCACCTTGGCCAAATAGGGGAAATATTTACAGGCCACATCAGAGCAGAGGAACTTAATATGTCCTGGGACACTAGCTGCCAACTTCCTCTGGAGAAACAGAGGGTACGCAAAGATCTCCCCTCGAAACATATTTAATGCAGCTAGGAGGACTCCATGGCGGCAAACTGCTATTTCCAGGCCCTCTTCATCCAATTTCCCAGTTGACTTTTTGGATGACTCCTTCCGTCCAAGATGAAGAGCCGCACGACCCTTTTCCTGGGACCTATACATTCAAAGATTATAACATAAGACGTATTACATGATTAAGCCCTATCAGGGACAAACTTATTTAGCATGAATGCATACTTACATGAGTTGTCTGGCTGGGGACGTAGTTGACAAAGTCAGCAACCTCCTCATTTTTTACAATGGAGGCACCTTCAAAGTTCCCCTGCTCTGAAGTGCTGAAACAACACAGTGAGAGTTGTTTGAAAGGATAAAAATCATGATTCATGTTCACAATGCATAATGTACCTTGCATCATAACGTACCTTGCATTTGATTTAAAGCGATAAAGCTTGCGGTTTCCATCAACTGAGACCGCAAGCATGTCTGGAGTGCAGGCAGGGCAGCTAAAACCCGTTTCATTGAATATCTTGCCCACCTCAAATTTGACAGCATTACACTCCATGAAGCTTTTACTGAAGGCATCAGCTGATATTTTGCCAGTCTTTTAAGTAGAGGACAAACACAACAGAATATTCAAGGACAGTCATCAGACATTGATTCACACAATTTCCTTAAATTTCTTCCAAAGTGGGCTGTTCTGTCATCTAGCATTTTGACAAATGCCTTAAGTGACATCCCTGGTGCAGCCTTCTTGATGTCATAGAAAGACTGGAACACATCAGTTGAGAACAGGGTGCAGAAATTTAAGGTGCCAGGCCAATATCCACTACCCTGGATGTCCTTAACAGAGGAGGACCATGTTACGCCACAGCTGGTGCAGCTCACCACTGGCAGTGAGAGGTTAAAACGGCCTTTGGGAAAAATAAGTTCAAGTTAATAAATTAAGTAATAGGTTATGGTCAACAGCAAGCCACCAAGGTCTGTCTTTGACCAGTACTAACCAACATATTTTTATCATTTATAGACATTACAAGCCGAAAACAAATTACGAATTATGTCATGGCTCAACCGATCATTTTTTCTCCCACATTGCTTTCAAGCCTCCTGGTAAATTCAAATGACCCTTTGACAGGTGCCCACATATACCATCGGCCAAGGATAATCCCAAACAAGACAGCAATGCACAATATGCACATAAACATGTAAACACGACTATTGTGTATGTAGTGTGGCAAGAAGGGCACTTACCATTTATGGTTACAAGAGCCACAATTCTGCCAGGTGAAGCATCAATGTTACCCGCTGAGCAGCCACACACACGGTCTGGCCTTTGCACAGGTAACAGCCGCACTAACATTAAAACACATAATATTAAAAAAAAGGTTACAAGTCTGATACAAATACACAACAGCAACCAGCCATAGTACATAGTAAGGAATGCATAGGACTTAAAAAAAAAAAGTACCTATTTGCTGGTGAAACCCTGATAAAGGCTGCAAAAACCCTCCGGTTACTGCCTCTCTGTTGTGCAGGACAAAACGTGTGTGAACTGCAATATCACAGTCCTCACAAAGGAATGGGAGAGGCAGGCAGTCCAGACACCTCACAACGACTGGTTTGTCACACTGACACACACGGTGTGGATGTGGATCCAGAGTAGATAACATGTTGTCAATAAGAGAAGGCCTGGCCTCTTTCCACTTTTGCAAGGACACAGTATTTCTGATCTCCCAATCAGTAGCAGCCAACTCAGACGACGTCTCACAGGTCACTGCTGCATCCTCTTCTCCATCCTCTAACAACTGAAGGAGCTCCTGGCGAAGCACTTCAGTTTCCGTTTCAGACACTAGCGGAAAAAATAAAGAAATAAAGAAACTGCCACAAAATGAACCATATACTCTAGGTGGTTATGGTTTAGGACTGCACAGCCTATACAATTCTGCATAACTCAAAAACAACTATAAAAGGAAACATCACAACATATCCAAGTAGGTAACGTACCTGTTCTTGGGTCGACACTGGTGACATCACCAGGTGCTTCACATCTGGACCGTGCTGTGTTAAACAAGGAAATAACATTTTTAAAGCAACTACAGGTGGCAAGTAGCTGATTCAGATCAAATCAGGTGCTGTGGGGAGAACACTAGTTCAATCCACTCCAATTCATATGAAAGGATGAATACTGACCACGTGGCATCCCACTAGTACTTCGACTGGTTGATGGCCTTTGAGGAATAACATCCCCCTGACGGTCACGTTTTTTCCATCACACGGGTTTTGGTTCAGGTTTCCCCTGTGCCTCATTCTATGTAATTAACAAGAGACAGATGCAACACCTAAAATACAGTCCATGATTAAAGCAAAGATTATCAAATGTTAATGGAGGAGTTCACCGGAAGTAATATATTCAGTAAAAAAAATTTGGTTTGAGAAGCTGGACATGCTGTAGAAATGTACCAAAGTCAACTTTTACTCTCTACGATAAATTACACAAGAGTGTTTAACTACATCACTTTTAAAAATAATAATGCTACCTCCATATCCTGAAGGAGTTCGTCGGCACCCTGAAGCGCTTCCTCCAAATCAAGATCCTCCGAATCACTCATTATTCAAACTAAAGAGGAAAGAGATTTTGATAGAACTCAGTGACACAAAGAAATACATAAAACACATGAATAAAGCAATCCAACTGATTTGCAGTGTTTGCGCTCCGTTCAACAATGTTACCAATTAACGTTAGCATTATGGGTTTGTACAGAGCTAGCAGAAGTAGAAAACTGCTTTTTAACACTACACACCATGCAAGGCTATTTGCGCCAGGGCATACAATATTTGCGAAGTGCAACTCCTTTAATGTTTGTAATAGATTAAATCCATCATCGGTGGATTAAAGAGATAATGCTACAGTAGCCACGTAGAGTCGTAAGCTTACTCTACCCAGCACACTGACGGTAGCCATTTTTAAATGCCTTAAACTGTTACTTTGCAAGACTTGTGAATCAAGGTAATCTCTTTCTAAAACATACACTTTCACTTTCTCAAAGTATTTTTTTTACATACCTGCGTTAGAATCTATTTCTTCTTTGTCCTCACCTTCAACTTCACCTTAACCTTCTCGTGCTCCGTTTTATACAGACCTGGGAAGATACCTTTTGCGTATCAGAGGTGGAAGGGGCGTGACAAATCGTCGGTGGTCGAGCATTCTGGGTAGTGTAGGCCTTTCCGCTATGCAAAACATAGGAATAAAAGTTTATTTCTCAGGCTAGAAGGAGAAAAAAAACATACCGAGGGCCACAACATGAAGCTATTTTATTGTTGAATTATGAGTGACACTTTGGCGTGTTTGTGCTGAGAATCGTTGATGATTTAAATAAAACAAATCCTTGACATAGTGAGAAAAACAATTCCGGGCAGAGGGTCCTCGGTTGTCCAATCAGATTGTAGCTCGCAAATCGTCAGTGTTTGAGCATTCTGGGTAGTGTAGGCCTTTCCGCTATCCAAAACATAGAAATAAAAGTTTATTTCTCAGGCTAGAAGGAGAAAAAAAACATACCGAGGGCCACAACATGAAGCTATTTTATTGTTGAATTATGAGTGACACTTTGGCGTGTTTGTGCTGAGAAACGTTGATGATTTTAATAAAACAAATCCTTGACATAGTGAGAAAAACAGTTCCGGGCAGAGGGTCCTCGGTTGTCCAATCAGATTGTAGCTTGCAGCGTCATGTATCGCTGTGGTCGGGTTATTATTGGAGTAAATGAACAGCTGGAGCTCTGCTCCGAGCGTCTCTTACCAGCGCAAACGGATTATACTGGAGTCAATGGACAACCCAGAGCGTGTGATACACACGTGGAAGGGTACCTTTTACGTGGGTATCACACGCCAAGGGGCGTGACAAAGCGTAAGTATTTTACGCGTTGGGAATAAAAACGGGTTCGTGGGGCTATGCCTCCTTCGAACAGTCACCCAGCCTCCCGGCTGCTCGGGAACTACCGGGGGACGACTAACTGAAGCAACCTGTGGCTGTACCGCACCGGCTACAGGGGACTGGCTAACTATCTGAGCTACTGACTGTTCGGTGGTGCAGTACCGTGCCTCTAACTCACTGACCCTCGCCTCCAAGAGTTACAAACAGCAGAAACACACACAACAGTCGGAGCAGCTGACGGCCCGCCACACACACTGGTGCCATCTTGCATCCCAATATCCAAACAGTAGAATAGTGAAAAATGAAACTTGGAAAAACAATATCAGGTTTCTAAAAAGTTGATCCGTTCATGACTATTCTTAACGTGCCGCAATTTTGCTTGCACCCTTTAACGATAAATGGGTCTTCAGTTTGTTTTCCAGGTATGAGAAGCTTTTGCCAGGTGCTTGGAGCCACTGTCATTTTCCCCTCGGGATTTCATCCTCAGATTAACAGCCAAATAAAAAGGATTAACCAGGATCTACAGTCTGCTTTGTGCTGTGTAACTGTAGTCCGATCACCTGGAGTGACCACCTTTTTTGGATTGAGTATGGTCATAATTCCCTGACTAGCTCTACAACAGGGGTGTCATTCTTCAAGCCCTCATTAGTGTATCAACTGCATCTGTTTCCTTCCCAGGAGAGTAAGTGTGCATTCAGACAGGATCACATGCTGCAGCCACGTGTAGCAGGGTTGTGTGGTCGTGGGTGGGTGAGGGGACTGAGGTGGGTGAGGCGAGTCAGTCAGCTCAACACACACACAGGTATGAATCTGCATGGATAGTCTCTTTTTTAGAGATATTTCAGACTGACTGTGGAGGTTTGACTGATTGGAGTTTCTGATTGGTGGGTCAAGCTTGACGTTGAGCTCCGTTTTTCCAAAAGTTGGATCTGGCTCATCTGCCCCCATGGTGAAATGGTGAAATGGATGACCCTCACTCAAATGAATGGAAAAACCTTTTGCCGGAGCGCTGCATCCTGTCTGAATCCAGCCTAAACTGGCTGTCTCCTCAGTGCAACATCATTATCGCAGGAAGGTTTGGAGGGCTATGCAAGCTTTGAAAACTGACTTTTATTTCTCTAATGACAAGATCATCAATTTTTCTATAGCAGATATGTCAGACATCCTTGAGAAGTTACCATATCCTTGGATTTCAAAGCTGGAAGAAATCATGGTAGGAACACACATTGCCATGGGAGATGTTAAGGAACTGTTGGCTAGCCTTCTTGGAATCACAGGTAGGGAGGAAATTCTACAGAAAGCAGCACTCAACCGATATGCAGGGACTGCAGTGAATGATTCAGAGCTCTTTGCTGCACATAGAGGTCTAATGTGGAGAGCATTGAGAGAAACATTTCCGACAAATATTCATCTTGATAATATCTTTATTGAGCCACTAGGACAGAAGGAGAATCCAAGAGCCTATGTGTCAAGAGCTCATCAAACATGGAGAAATGTTACAGGAGACGACCCAGACCTGAACCAAATGAAGCAGTCAATTTTGAGAGCTAAAATACAAAAGGGATTGCCTCTGCCAGTGAGGAGCAAACTGGCAGAAGTAGTTGGTCTAGGAAGTATGACTAAAGGTGTTTATACAGATCATCAAGTGGAGCTATACAGGAAAAAGGAACATGATCAGAAGGAGCAAGATCAAGAAACCCTCAGGAAACTTAATCAAATACAACTGGTGGACAATAAGAAGGACAAGAAACAGGCTGTAGTCATACAGAGTCAACCTCAGTTAAATCAACCTTTGCCACCAAACCAGGTTTCGCCACAAGTGCCTCAACCATTTTCGTTGGTTTCATACCCACAGCCAGTTTCTGGTCAACCGCAGATCTGGGGCCTCATGTACGAATATTCGCATGGATTTCCTACTGAAACTTGGCGTACGCCAAAACCCGGAAACTGTCATACGCACAAAAAAATTCAGAAGTGTGCGTTCGCATGGATCCAAGCACGTTTCTTTTGTACATCCCAATCAACGTGGAATTCATCGCAACTCCTCCCTGTCCACTCCCCATTTACATATGCAAATCTATTTAAATAGGCCCTGGACCTGAGATTCACCTCTTTGTCCGATCAGATAACGCGACGAACAAAGGAAAGAAAATTAATTTCACAGAGTCTGAGCTGAAGATTCTAGTGAATGAAGTGGAGATTCTGTTTAGTACCCTGTCAACAGGGATAAATATGACCAAAAAATAAACGTGAGTGGGAGCGTGTCTGTGAGGCTGTAAATGCCGTGGGATCCGAGCAGCGCACACACAGGTGTGGCGCCGCGGCTGACATTTTACGCCCGCTTTTACTGACAGGAATACTGAACACAGGAAGACATCATCAGGGGCTTGTTAGAAAGCTCTGCAGCTCTAATTTCACCAGCAGAAAATATAGAAAACCAAAAACATGTTATTTGAATGCACACATATGAATGCACCCAAATGTGCAATAGCACACTGGCACGGTGCGCGATGGGTGGCTTCTGGGTGAGTAAAGAGTTTATTCATTTAATTGTCCCGTATGTCAATCACCGTTACATACGGGACAATTAAACGAATAAACTATTTAATCACCCAGAAGCCACCCATCGCGCACCGTGCCAGCCTCCAGCCTGTTCCCAACCATGCTGTTAGTCATAATGAATGAGTGGTGCGTTGATAGCTGCATTTGCGCATCACATACAGTATGATTTGAACATTGATGGAATGAAAATGTTTCCTACTTACATAAACAAATTCATCCTGTGATGGCGCTTTGATAGCAATGTGTGTGCAGTCAATAGCTCCGATTACATCAGGGAAACCGACTCTCGCTGCAAATTGCGCTTTAATGCGGCCCTGTTGAACAGCATTGTACAGAAATCTGATGTACCCGAAAGACATTCGGATGATTGCCCCCATTGCCAGGAACCTCAGCGTAGTCAGGCCACCGGCCCCCGTTACGCTCTAGGGCCGGCCACAGCTTTGCGCAACTCCAGTAACACTGGCCTTGATAACCGAAATCGTCTTATGAGCCAATTATCATTGTTTGCAAGTAAATCCTCGCGTTCCTTAAATCGCTCACGGCGGATTGCACCATTTGCAAGGTCCACTAACAACGCTAACGCTGTCTTTGTTAATATCATTTTCTACATCACATTGCGCATGCTTTTATATCCACCAATATAATTGCAAACATGTGGGTGTGTTAATTGTTCATAAGTGTCACTCTAATGACTACTTGTTTTCACATTATTTGTTTCTTTCAAGCCTTTCAAATATTGTTTATTGTTGTTTCCCAGCGTCACCTCTAAGTGTCGCCAAAGGAACAATAGCTGTGGAAACGTGCGTACGAAGCTAAAGAAATGGCGTGGGGCACGCACATTTCTACAATCATTTTACGTTTGATACATTTGAACGTGAGCGTGGAAAAGGACGTCACCCCTTTTTTGTGCATACGCAGGCTTTGTAAATGAGGCCCCTGGAGAGGAAGAGGTCAAGGAAATGTTGAAAGAGGAAGAGTAGGAGGATTTAATCCATACTTTTAACAGTCTTCTGAAGTGTGTTATAATTGTGGACAGTTTGGTCATTTTGCCTGTGAGTGCAACAGGGCAGGAAAAACTTCAGAGGAAATTTCAGAGAAGGATTTTGGTGTCTATAAACACCACCCAGGATTCTATGGGTCAGACCTGTTAGGACTAATGATTCAGGAGGCACATGGGTTAGCTCATGTTGCAGGGGGGGAAGTTAGGAGAAAGATCACAAAGAAATATGGATTTTGGGCTCCATGTCTGCTTGAACAAATTGACTATGTCATAGGCAGGTGCACAATCTGTCTGAAAAATAATGTTTGAAGGGGTTCCACCTGGTCACATTCCGACTCCAAGAGGTTCTATGCACGAGCTAGTTGTGGATTTTGAAGGGAAAGCGTTACATGTTGATTGTTGTAGATCGATTTTCACGATGGCCTGAAACAGTCATTTGCCAAAGTTTTTGTGTAGAGAAGTCATTAGCAGGTGGGGACTTCCAGATCAGATATCCTCAGATAATGGAAAAGAGTTTGTTGACAAGACAGTAAAATAGATTTTGTAAAAATTGGGAATTAAACAGCGTCTTGGTGCAGTCTATCATCCGCAGAGCCAAGGAATGTGTAAAATTTGGCGGAAATTGATGAAATATTAATGAGAACTGTTATTCAATACATGGATGACATTATCATTTATTCACCAGATGAAGAAACATGTCATTGAGGACTGAATGAAACTATATATAGATTCTGGTTGAAAAGGGGCCTATGTGTTGCTTTAAATTTGACAGGAGATGCCTGCTACACTTTGATTCCTGATAATACAGATAATATAACTAATATAATAGATGCACTGAAGCAGATAAGAGATGCATTTGGTCCATCAGAAGGAGCTGGTTGGTCCGCAAAAAGCTGGTTGCAGGAGAAATTAGGCCCATTAGGAGCAGTACTGGTTCAAATTCTGATAGCAGTACTTCTATCGTTATGTGTGAGGTTTTGTTTTTGCACATTGCTGTTGACATTTGTGAAGGCTATGATATTGAGATGGGTTGGTGTAGTGATGCCAGGAGATCAGGTTCAGATGCCATTATTGTAGAGGACTGAGTCGGAGGATGATGAGGAAGTAGTGATGGAGAGCAAACTGGATGAGAAATATCCATTTTAACTATGTCTAAACATTTATTTTTAGAGTTATCTAGTTACTTTATTGTTGTTTCCCAGCGTCACCACCATATAGTTGTATGCGGCCCCTGGACCAAAATGAGTTTGACATCCTTGCCTTAGAACAACATTGGGGGAGGACCGCTATGAGGGCAGTTGATGATTCAAGGATACCAAGCTGTTAAAGGAATTCAGAGACTCCAATAAGAACAATCAAAATGGATGAATAATTCTGGACTCTCAACAAGGACATTGTGAAAATGATGTTTAGAGTAAACATCATCTCTGCTGGGAATCTACTCTGCAGAGGAACTAAGCTGAAGTTTAGGTGTTGGTGAAAAAACAAATAAATAAATAACATAACGAGAAAGATGGAAAATGAAGTAACATATATATGTATTGCATGTAGGAAATGTTATTTTTGAATGATAGGCTACACAATTTATCATGTTCAATTTAATTAATTTTTGTGGCTAATATATTGGGACCTCAGTTTTTATTTCTTGTTCAGTACTTTGGGTAGTCATTGGGGATAGGCAGCGACAGGTCCATTGGAAGGTCCGATAGGTTGACTAGCCTAAAGTTGGATATTATTTTGATTTTATTTGCTGAGGTTTCCATATGTATTTGCTTAATATTATATCATTATATAGACTGAATAAAATTCCTTCTTTTAATTGGACTGGAGTATTATATGTGGCCGCCTGAGGCAGAGGGGCCGTGACAAAATTTTCCTGTCTAGATTGTTGGATAGATATTTCAGGAAAGATGGCTGCCAGACAGGTTTTTCGCTTTCACCCTAAATTGCTCTATTGTTAAGATTATGTTTGAAGGAATTATCATTTTTGCTAACACTGTAAACATCTATGCTAATATTCTGTTCACTGGGACTCTGTGTAGTCCCGAAGGGGGGAATATGAGATGTCTGCACATAGATGCCTGGTCACATACTAATACTAGTGTTATTATATATATATGGTTTACATCAAGATACTTGTTTTGCTTGCTAGCTGTTATTTTGTTCCATCCTGACTCTGAGGTTATTTGGATAGGGGTGCCAAAGAGCCACCATGTTGGCGCCAGTTGTCAGGAGTGATGATCCATGATGGATGGGGTGTCTCAGGTCATATGTGGTATTACTTTTTCTTTCTGTTTCCGTGTTTTTCTTTTGCAAGATCAATGAAGAGGACAGGTCAAAGGTAGGGGCATCCTGAGAGAAGGCCTCTGTTTTTTCTCTGTTTCTCTCTTAAATTAGAGTATACTGTTGCCAATTTTGACTGCATATCTAGAAAGCATTACATCCATCCATGTATATAAGGGTTTGCTCTGCTTAGTTCGGCAGAGTCTCATCATTCGGCCAGGGGCTCTCCAAGTAACACTTTACTTGCTATATGCTGAACTTATTGTAATAAATTTGTTACACAACTAAGACAGTGTTGGTGGAGTTTCTCTTCAAACATCTTCAACTGCATCGCCACTGAATATACGACATGAACCTACCAGAGTTGATAGCTGTTTTGATGTAGGGCGTATGGACTGGCATAGGGGGGCGATAGACACCCACCAAGACTATGGAATAGCCACCTAATTGAACCTTAATGGCTAATATATCATACTGATCTGGGACAGAGGAGTAGACAATAGTAGAGCAGTTTATTGTGTTTTTAAATTAAATTGCTACGCCACCCCCATGTTTAACTTGTGTCACCTCTACAGATATTGTAACCGTCAAGATTTTTATTAGAAACATTGATATTTAACCATGACTCTGAGATCACAATAAAATCAGGGTCAGAATCATTTGCCCATATTCTTAGCATGTCCATCTTTGGCAACAAACTTCTAGCATTGATGTGCACCATGCCAAGTCCTTTACGCACCCTAAAACTACTTGAGCTCGCTGTAGCAGGCACGGGCAAACTACAGTTGGCGTAACCGCATGTCCTGAACTTGACGTGTCTGTAGACAGTGGAGAGATAGCAGGCATAGTTGAGGAGTGAGAGAAAGATGCAAAGAAGTTGTTGAGTGGCGTATGACACGGTATGTAGGTGAGATTAGATAGACCCTTCACTGAGAAGAACGGTGGCCTCGAAAATGAGAGGAAGAATTACAGGGTATAACCTGAATAGCAGAAATATAGCCAGGGCCACCTGTGCCCTTTGAAACATTCAGCTGGCAAAAAATATATCTGGTGGTTGGGCTTTTAGGACCACTAGAGCAAACAGAGGGCTGGTTGTGAGCAGATGTGGGTGTAAGTGGAGGAGTGGACCTGAAGGGGGAACCCTCATAAAAAATAGCCTGCTGTGCTTCAGTCATTGGGGAAGAGGGGGGATCCGTTGTGAGGGTGGGAGTTGTAGACAGTCAGTCACATAGAAAGGTGTGCACCGCATACTGCAGGTTAGCAGACAGCATTTGGCTACCCCTCTTATTTGGGTGGATCCCATCACGTTTAAAAAGAGAGTCACGATCCCAGAACAAGTTAAAATTGTCAATAAAACCAAAGTTGTAGATCCTGCTAGCTGATTGGAGCCAAGTGTGAAGGCTGAGGAGTCTACTAAAATGGCCAGCTCCACGACCCACAGTCGGTATGGGGCTAAAACTGACTTTCCACAGCTCTTTACAGCGTCAAAAAGGAGTTTAAAATAATTTTTAGTGCGCTCAGACTCCCGACAAGTGGTGTCATTCGTTCCCACATGAATAATGATCCTCTTAATCGAGGTCAGGAGTGAGTGCATCATTTCCAGAAATTTATCCAGAATGAGGGGGACTATGACTCCAGGAAAACAGTGTGTGGCTACATTAATGAAACGAATGTCCCGGGTTATGGAGTCACCGATGATCAACGTGGTGGGAGGAAAGAGAGGACGGGGGGACGAGGTGTGTGAGCCGCCTGGACGATGGACACTCCATTGGCGCTGCCTCTCTCGGCTTAGAGGTTGACAGCCCAGAGCGGGGAGTCTGTGCAGGTGGACAGAGGCGAGGAGACTGCTTCAGACTAGCCCCAGGGAGACCCCCAGACCGTCTGATTACGGCTTCCTTCAGCAACATACGGCGGTCATTTACTGCAGAAGAGCGACGAGTAGCCTTACAATGGCTCGCTGCAGATGCTGCTGAAGTGACTTCAGGGCCAAGTGAGGTGGAAGCTGCAGGTGCATCGTCAGGATGGACGAAAGTGTCTTCCGGGAGAATGGTGAAGTGGTTGAAGATAGTCAGTGGAGGTTGTGGATACGGACCAGCCGAGACCCTACTGCATCCGCATCGCACTACAGTCCAGGAAGGTCGGGCCAGGTGTTAGCTTGGTTTCGGTGTGGAGCGGTGAACCGGAGCATTTGTCCTGTATCCGCTGTAGACCCCTGAATCAGCTGATGGTGTCTGGATGGCTATCGGCAGCGTTGAGGTATCCAGGCCTGATGCAGCAGCCCTGGTGGTGCCAATGGTCTCCACGTCAGGCTCCAGGTCCGAGGAGAGGCCGCTCTTTTCACATGGACGGTCCTCCGGGCGGGCAGGTAAAGGTGAGGTGCCGGTGTGCATCGTTGCCTGCCAGGGGATGGTGGCCGCAGAATCCGAGACTATCGGAGACATGGGTAAAGGAGGTGATGGTGCTGGTGGAGCAGTGAAAGTTGAGGACTGTAAATGTGAGATATGTTTTGACTGGGCAGCAGCAACTGAGACAAAGCCCTCGATCAGCTGATCCCTTTTTCGGACCTCCAACTCAAGACGATGGATCTTGTTACAGGAATTTTTTAAAGAGAAACCCTTAAATAAGGAGGATCAGATTCAAAGCATCAAAGTTTAAGTTAAATTTATTATTCTTGTACAAGAAGGAGCGTTTCACAGTGCAACCCCCTAAAGGGGTTACAGAGATAAAAAGGCTCCCAGAGGAGCGTTAACAGTTGGTTCTCAACAGTTGGCTGACTCAACCCCTGTGAATTGTTAACAGTCAATTTGCATACAATGCATTTAAACAGCTTTCTTTAACATATCACCTAATGAGTAGCCAGCATGTCCCCAATCTAGATGTCACCTCTCTGACCTGTCCCTAGGCCTCATTCTGTTCTCAAATCCCTCTATTTATACATTAACCTGAACTTTACCTTACCCTGCCAGTCTCAGGAAAACAGCAATAAAGGGAAGTGCCCTAAGGACATGTAATAAATTCAATTCAATTCAATTCAATTTTATTTGTATAGCCCAAAGTCACAAAGTACATTTGCCTCGGAGGGCTTTACAATCTGTACAGAGAATGACACCCTCTGTCCTTAGACCCTCGGTTCGGGGAGGAAAAACTTGCCCACAAAAAACCTTTTAACAGGGAAAAAAGTGGAAGAAACCTCAGGAAGAGCCACAGAGGAGGGATCCCTCTCCCAGGACGGACAGACGTGCAATGGATGTCACGTGTACAGGACAATCAACATAAACATTTTGTACATTTACAATGACTGACAGAATGACAATGAATGGTAAAGTGACCACAGTAGCAGATATGGTAGTAATAATGACAGTAGTAATATGTGTAGTGGGCGTCGTCCAGGATCACAGCAGCAGCCACGATCCATGAAAAACCTGCTGGACGACAGAGCACAGAAACTCCGGGGAAGTTTGGTTAGTAACATGCATTAATGAGACATGTCCAGACAGAGACACAGACAGACAGACAGACAGACAGACAGACAGACAGACAGACAGACAGACAGACAGACAGACAGACAGACAGAGGCAGAGAGAGAGAGAGGCAGAGTAGGAGGGAGGGTTTTCGGTAAGGGAGATGTGACTACATCTTTAACCAATACCGTGCCTGGCTAGGCATAACCCTGGGGAGTCCCCCGGCAGTCTAATCCTATAGCAGCATAACTAAGGGATGGCCTGAGCCAGCCCTAACTATACGCTTTATCAAAAAGGAAAGTTTTAAGTCTACTCTTAAAAGTGTTGACCGTGTCTGCCCCCCGAACCCAGATTGGTAGTTTGTTCCACAGAAGAGGAGCCTGATAGCTGAAAGCTCTGGCCAATCTACTTTTGGAGACTATAGGAACCACAAGGAACCCAGCATCCTGAGAGCGCAGTGTTCTAGAGGGATAGTAAGGTACTATGAGCTCTTTTAGATATGATGGTGCCTGACCATGAAGAGCTTTGTAAGTAAGGAGGATAATTTTAAATTCTATTCTAGATTTAACAGGGAGCCAATGCAAGGAAGCCAAAATGGGAGAGATGTGATCTCTGATCTTGGTTCCTGTCAGAACACGTGCAGCAGCATTCTGAATTAACTGTAAAGTCCTAAGAGACTTATTAGAGCAGCCTGATAACAAATAGTTACAATAGTCCAGCCTAGAAGTAACAAATGCGTGGACTAGTTTTTCTGCATCCGCTTGAGAGACAATGCGTCTGATCTTAGCGATGTTACGTAAGTTGAAGAATGCAGTCCTCGAAATTTGTTTTATGTGGACATTAAAGGACAGATCCTGATCAAAAACAACTCCAAGATTCTTTACAGTGGAGCTGGAGGCCAGGGTGATCCCATCTAAAGTAACTAAGTCTCTAGAAAAAGTTTCTGAGGTGTTTGGGTCCAATTACAAGAACTTCAGTTTTGTCTGAATCTAACATCAGAAAATTGTAGGTCGTTCATATTACAGATTTTTGTCTAACCAACTAGAAACAGAAATATTTGCAGATATACACATGTGGTATTAAAATATTTCTTTTATTTATTTTTCACCAAACAAGTCAGTGCAACGTATGCACAGCAGATATATTTACATTGCAAAAACAGTAAGCTGAAAAATACAATTGCAGAAAAAATGTCAGAAAAAATAAATACATAAATAAATAAAGAGGAAAGCAAAATAATTTGACAACACTGCTTTACATTGACCTCTCACTCCTCCTCCCCCTCTTATTCAAACCCTCCCTCTTCCTCTTCCTCTCTCAGCAATGTCTTCCAAAGATGCTCACCTATGGTCTTTTATTGCTTACTTCCTGATTGAAGTGTTAACAATTACATAACACCTGTTTGGCCAGGTGGCACATATAGTGGCCAATGAGCTCATGTAGTGTTATTTTAAATGGCGTGTTTTGAAATTGCAAACATGTGACTTTAGAGAGAACCACTCGCTCCCTGTGTGTGTTTAAATATTTGTGCTATCCATGTCATTTCAGTGTGTTAGCAACTAGACAAAACAGTAATGTGGACTTTTTTTCAGTGAGCTCTTCATGTTTTACCATTTTAAACAGGAATGAAGAATTTCAAACTGAATTCACCTTTTTATACCCAAATTTGAGCCGACTCACTGAGCTTCTCTGAGAACTCAGAAATTAATCAAGCATAACATTCAA
This sequence comes from Collichthys lucidus, assembly GCA_004119915.2. Classification (NCBI taxonomy): domain Eukaryota; kingdom Metazoa; phylum Chordata; class Actinopteri; family Sciaenidae; genus Collichthys; species Collichthys lucidus. Next base: position 36,942,559 of record CM014084.1, on the reverse strand, counting down.
CCCAGGGCCGGTTTTTGCTATGGGCAATGTGGGCGACTGCCCAGGGCGCAATCTATTTGAGGGCATACGGGCGCCCCCTGAAAAAAAAAAAACTCAGCAGTTTTCTATACCGCTCATTTCCACGTCAAGTTAGTGGAGTGGGCGCCCTCATTGTCAGGTCAACTTACTGCTGAGAGTCATACAGGTTGTGTGTCTGTCAGAAGAGGCAAGATGGAGGGGGGGCGAGGGATCCCAGGCGACAGGCCACACAACACAAACTGCTTCAAATAAACTGTATTTCATTCATAGAATTAACATAGACCCATATACCTACATGTAATTAATTGGGTTATGTGAAAAATCTGTTCAGTCATCTACGTGACCTCACATGACTCCGGTTGATTGACGGGTGAACCGACGGTCTTGGCAAAGGTACAGTGGTTAATGATGTGGAGTCTTCATCATGGACCAAAGTAAAAACCAAAGAAGCATCAGGTGCCCAGTTTAGAAAACAAAGAAAAGAAGAAGAGGAGAAACGTGCCAAAGATAAAGGTCTGCAGATTTCTGTGTGTGACGTCAGTGACAGCAGCTATAGGCTGTTTATTAGCCTCTTGCCAATATGTTGCTATTGGCCACAGAAGATGACTGTATTTGGTCGTATTTAGTTTTGCTCAACAAGCAACTATTAGAATTGACATCATGTCATGCAACTAATTTCACCCATATGCAACCTAGTCTGGTTTGTGTTTGCAACACAATAACTGTTCTGACTGTGGAATTTTTTTATTACGGTACACTTATGCTAACTTAAACAACTTCTAATATACAATGACATTGAACATATAATTTGCCCAGGGCGTAAATGTTGCCAGGAGCACCTGCCTTTGGCATTAAAATTATTGTGGTTAAAGAGCTTCTACATACTGCTGTATTAACCATTACAGAAACATCAAACATGATTTTGGTAATTACCAATGCTGTTAATTTAGAGCAGCTGTGGTATAAACTTTACATTGGGTGGTGGTCAATTAAATTTGTTAAGCACTGTACATGATAGAAAAAATGTCTTTAGGTGTAAAATCTAACATAGCTGAAAATTAAGCATAAAACTAGTACAATGACAGTATAAAGAATCAACAGCGCATGAGTAACATCGGCCATAAGATTCCAAAGTGCTGTTTAAAGCCGAAAATATGCAAATCTGAGGGAGCTTGACAGACACTTCACTGTAAAAAATAATAAGTTGACTTTACTTAAAAAATATGCAAAGTCGTTGCCTCAAAAAAAGTAATTTCTGTTGATTTAGATAAATTAGATTACAGTAACTTATTTATTCTGAGTTTGCAGTACTCAAATTAACTTATATAAATTGGATTACAGTAACTTAAATCAATGAATCAGATATCCTTTTTTGTAGATTTAACTTAATATTCATGAATTGTGAAAGCCTAATTCTCTTTAGTTTTACTCATCTATTATACTGAGGTAAATTAAACTTTAATTTTCTTGACCTAAAAGTTCTACAATAGACATTAAAACGACACTAATTTAATAACAACAACAAAAAAACATTACCTAATGGTAATGAGCCCCAAAAACACAATGAATGGTGAACGCTCATTGGTTTTATTGGAAAATGCACAAAAGAAAAGTCCCAACAATAAATACATCTCTCTCTCTCTCCTTACCCTCCTACCTACCTATCTATCTACCTACTACCCTCCGACACCTGCCTTGCTCCCTCTGGCTCTCCCTCCATACTCTCATACCTTGATACTTATCTAGACCTTCCTCCCTTCCTCTCACCTACCTACCTCTTCACCCTCCTACCTAAATTCCTCCATTTCTCCACACCTACCTCCCTCTTTACCTTCCTACCTATCTACCAACCTTCCTCCTTTCTAACTAACTGGAACTACAATCAACATGTTATTTTATCATGTTCTAAAGTGCACAGCAGTGATAAATAACAAAATGCATTACTGTCTTACTGCCAATTAACAAATCAGTATTACTATCTTACAAATACAATCAAAGTCTAACATTTGAACATTATACATTATACCTGGAACAGTAAACAAGTTAGCTTGTTTTTTCTCACTTCACAAAACCGGCAAAGTTTGTACTCAGCAATTTTGAATCGCCTAGCCCAGTAGTCTAGTTCAAGCATGACTGCTTGAATGAATTTGAATGTGTTTTCCATGCATTTTGGGTAATTCAAGTGAAGGGCATACATGAACCCGAATAGAAGGCAGACTGCCTGGGGAAAGTGTCTGACATTGTCCATGACAGTACCTCCCTCAAGTATGATGGCAATGGACATGGGTTGGGGGTGCACTGCATTTGGACCCTGCTGCTGAGCATCTTCGATCACCGTCAGCACTCAAACTGTGTCTGAGGCGAGTGCTTCTTCTTTCGGTGCAACCTGCTGTTCTGTATTTCCTCTAATAGTGCAGGCTTGTATTAGAGATAGGGCTTTAATTTTTATATATGTCACCAACAGAAAATGTACAATTGAGTGGATTCATCAAATTCCTGAGACTTTTTTTCACAGGATCAGTATATGAACTTATAATGGAAGTCAATGAGCAAAAAAAGGTGTCGAGGGCCAAAAAAGGGCATAAATGACATTGTACAGAAAATGAGAATGCACACAACTAATTATTAGAAAAATAGTATAGAACACAACAGAATCCTTACCATCCAATTTATGTGCTGCATCAAATCTGTCAGTTTTTGTCCCGCAGTTCCTTTTTTGGTCTTGAAAAGATCGATGAAGCGTGGTGTGTGCTGGTCCACGGCTTCATAAAAGTCGCCTTCAAGATTCTTGCTGGCAATGCGATTCAGCTCAGCAAAGACAGAGCAAGAGCAAAGACCTGAAAAATGGAGAGAGGAAACAGCAAGAGGGATAGCAACATTAAGCTTACCATCATTAAATTAATACTATAGCAAATAAAAGAGCTTGACATGTGAAACTAGAATGAAATAGAGCTGCTCGATTACGGAAAAAATCATAATCATGATTATTCTGGTCTGCTGGAATCTATATGGGGTAAGGCAGACCAAGACACACAAGTATCTTACCTGTCACTGCTCTCGTGAACAGTGTGAATCATGACGGAGTCAATGGGACACGATCTCTTATGAATAAGAGATCTGCCTGTCTCTGTCGGTACGCTACATCCACAGAGAAATTGGGTATGTCGAAGAACGGGCCACTGTCTTCTTGGTGAAGGTGTTGAACCAGCGGAGGAAAAGATCTCAGTGTCTGCTGAGCTGGAGTCTGTCTGTTCAGTGGATGAAGACAGGGTTGTCAACTCAACAGTCACAAAAGGGGATGACTTTCAGAGTAGCTCTTTCAGACAAATACGTTATTTCAGTCTGTTATCATGGGGAACGTTAGATCTCTCCCCAACAAGATGGAAGAGCTAATGGCGCTGACCCGACTGCAGAGGGAGTACCGGGAATGCAGCCTCATGTGCTTCACGGAGACGTGGCTGACTGAACTTTCTCCGGACTCGCACGTAAACCTGGACGGATTCCAGCTCGTCCGGGCGGACCGGAAAGCACCGGAGAGCGGTAAGAAGAAGGGAGGGGGGGATTGCTGTGTTTGTGAACGAAGAGATGGTGCCACCCGGGACACATCAGGGTGAAGGAGCAACTCTGCACCAGAGACCTGGAGCTGCTAGCGGTCAGCATGCGGCCATACTACCTCCCGAGGGAGTTTTCACAGGTCATTGCCGTGACTGTGTACATCCCCCCCTCGGCGGTCGCTGCTTTAGGGAACATTATTAGGAATCACTCTATCAATTTTCATTGTTATGCTGACGACACATGTTATAAAAATTTAAATTAAACACACACACACACACTTACACGCACACAGACAGAGATAAATGACATTACAGACACAAGTACAGCAACAGATGATGAGGCAGAGGTAGATGAGATTCTATCGTTACAGACAGCTGAGATTTAACTATCACAGGAAGGGGCTAAACCACAGACAAAAAAAACAAATGATGTCTTTTTTGAGAATGACTAACTTCTGTAGAGCATAGATTGCAAATTATGCTGAAGTAACACATCCACTTCAAATGCTTATCTGTGATCAACCTATGGCAGCTAATGATGTGATCACATGGACTCCGAAAGGAGAATATGCGTTTGTGCAAGTAAAACAATTACTAGTGAGTTCAGGAGTTTTAGCACTCCCAGATTATAAGAAACCATTTATACAAATGTGTGATGCTAGAAGTAGATTTATGACCAGTGTGCTAACCCAACCTTTTGGAGGAAAACTTAGACCCGTAGCATATTATTTGTCTAAATTAGACAGTGTTTGCAAGCTGTACAGGCTGCAGCCTTAGTAATACAGAGTTCAGCTACAATTGTCTTGTTTCATTCATTAACACTGAAGGTGTCACATGCTGTAAATGCTCTACTGACACAGTCAAAAATATCCTTCAAGTCTCCAGCTAGACATCTAAACTGTATGACTATCCTACTCTCTCAGCCTCATCTAACTATTAAAAGGTGTACAATTTTAAATCCAGTAACGCTACTACCAAATGAAGCAGAAGAGGTAACACACATTGAACATGACATCTTAAAAGACATGCAACAGAGCTCACCTGAATCAGAAAAACGATCTTGGATGAACAGGGGGGCAACATTATCTGATAATGAGTTATGGCAGTGACCAGAGGGCAAGTACATACTTCCAAAGAATTTATTTTGATTTGCAGCAGTTTTGACGCATGGATTAACACATGCGTCAACAGGGGGGATGTATGATGTATGATGGATTCCAAAATTAGGGAAAAAAATATTTTTTTGTGCATCATGTCTAGTGTGTGGAAAGCAGAATGTCCAAGGTAGATTAAGACCAAGACCAGGTAAAATGCCTAATGCTCAGTATCGATTCCATACGATATGCATGGATTTCATTGAATTAAATAAATGTGAAAATAAGAAGTATTGTCTAGTGATCATAGACTTATACTCAAAATGGATTGAAGTTATTCCAACCACACGAAATGATGCAATAACAGTAGCTAAAGCTTTAGCAACACATATTGCACCAAGATTTGGATTTCCAGAAATCATATACAGTGATAATGGACCGCATTTCAGATGTAATTGCTAAATTGAGTGAACTGTTTTCCATTAAAATGAAATATCATTGTTCTTATCATCCACAATCAGCAGGACTAGTGGAAAGAGCGAATGGTACAATCAAGGCTAAACTTAGGAAAGCCATGGACGAGACAGGAAAAGAATGGGTAACCTGTTTGCCAGCAGTAATGCTGAGTCTTCACATACGACCTAATATTACAGGACTGTACCACTCTCAAGTATTTCTTTCCAGCTGTTCCCACTGAGATTATTCCACCATGGTTCACACCATACGAGGGGAATTACACCTGCCTGTTGAGGAAACAGGGAATAAGTGGAGGCCAAGACACAGGATCCCTGACAGGGTGTGGCACTATAATTACGGTAGGAGAAAATCCCTATGAGCTGGTGACTACACACGAATATGCACGATCAGATACATGGTGGTATTGTGGTGGACAGAGATTAAGACCTAGGTTGCCTAAATTCTGGTATGGTACCTGCGCTTTGATTCACTTAATGATGCCTACATACTTGCTTCCTATGAGTCCACAGTTTCCTAAACTAAATACAGAGGATATGCACAGGGTTAAACGTGATAAGTTAATACCCACCTCATTTGATTCAAGAGTTTATTTAGATTCAATTGGTGTTCCCAGAGGGGTCCCAAATGAGTTTAAAGCTAGAAACCAGGTGGCAGCAGGTTTTGAATCATTCTTTACCTGGTGGGTGACAATAAATAAAAATGTGGATTGGATAAATTAAAAGGAGGTGTGTGTAAATTATTTGGAAATCTATGTTGTACCTTCATCCCAAATAACAGCACCTGACGGCAGCATCACAAAGGCACTAGAAGGACTGACGTCATTGTCAGACGAGTTGGCAGACAACTCAGGTATAACAGATCCAATCACAAAATGGATGGAAAGCATATTTGGGAGATGGGGAAACATCCTAAAGGTACTGATAATGTCTGTAGGAATTGCAATTGCTGTCCTAATCACCTGCGGATGCTGTTGTATCCCATGTATGAGAGAATTGATACAAAGATTGATTACTACCACACTAACGAAACAACAATTGTTCTATCAGCCTGTCTCCACAGTTGATGAGTTCGAGAGGCATGAGATAACTGAAGGACAAGGTGTGGGTAGATAAGAGAATGAGGACGAATATGAAGAATGGATCCAGTTCAGCAAGTAGAAGAGTCAATCTACGCGCCCATGAGAGGAGAAACACCTACTGAGAATGACACACTGTTTAGTCTTTGTTTCACAGCACAAAAGTGTTCTGATGTAATGTATGCTTAAAAGAAAAAGACTGATGGAAAATTGTATGTACATTTAAGGTTTTTTTTTTTTTTCTCGTCTCAGGGACAGCACCTGTAGGCAGGGAAAGAGGGTCCGATGAGTCGATCAGCCTGATTTTATTTATTTTTTATTAGATTCATAAATGCACCTATACATTTGCTGTTATCAGAATGAATATTTTCTGCATTAATATTTTACATCGTTTTGAGTGATTAAGCATACTGAAGTTATTGTAATGGTTATTAATACAAATTGTTGGCCGCCGGGGCAGCGGGGCCATGTGGAGAATTTTCCTGTCTAGAAAGCAACAGTATGAAATAATATGAATGTTAAAGAACTGCCAGACAGGTTTTTCGCTCCTATATTATCTATGATTATTTGTACCAACCACTGAACACTGATTAATTTTTATTCTTGTGATTTTGTTTTGTACATTTTTGAAATAGTACAAACAGGGGGGAGATGTTATAAAAATTAGGGTTACACAGCTAGTTGGATGTTTTAACTTATACAATGTTTGTTCCTATTTATTACATGTCCTTAGGGCACTTCCCTTTATTGCTGTTTTCCTGAGACTGGCAGGGTAAGGTAAAGTTCAGGTTAATGTATAAATAGAGGGATTTGAGAACAGAATGAGGCCTAGGGACAGGTCAGAGAGGTGACATCAAGATTGGGGACATACTGGCTACTCATTAGGTGGTATGTTGAAGAAAGCTGTTTAAATGCATTGTATGCAAATTGACTGTTAACAATTCACAGGGGTTGAGACAGCCCATCTTAAGGAAGATGTATAAGAACCAACTGTTAACGCTCCTCTGGGAGCCTTTTTCTCTGTAACCCCTTTAGGGGGTTGCACTGTGAAACGCTCCTTCTTGTACAAGAATAATAAATTCAACTTAAACTTTGATGCTTTGAATCCGATCCTCTTTATTTAAGGGTTTCTCTTTAAAAAATTCCCGTAACAACACCCAATTATATTTATCGATCAAGCCTGATGCAACCAATCAGTTAACTAAACTCCAAGCATGCCTTAAGGATATAAAAAATTGGATAACCTATAATTTTCTGATGTTAAATTCAGACAAAACTAAGGTTCTTGTATTTGGACCCAAGCACCTCAGAAACTATCTTTCTAGAGACTTAGTTACTTTAGACGGTATCACCCTGGCCTCCAGCTCCACTGTGAAGAATCTTGAAGTTGTTTTTGATCAGGATCTGTCCTTTAATGTCCACATAAAACAAATTTCGAGGACTGCATTCTTCCACTTATGTAACATCGCTAAAATCAGACGCACTGTTTCTCAAGCAGATGCAGAAAAACTAGTCCACGCATTTGTTACTTCTAGGCTGGACTATTGTAACTCTTTGTTATTAGGCTGCTCTAATAAGTCTCTTAGGACTTTACAGTTAATTCAGAATGCTGCTGCACGTGTTCTGACAGGAACCAAGATCAGAGATCACATCTCTCCCATTTTGGCTTCCTTGCATTGGCTCCCTGTTAAATCTAGAATAGAATTTAAAATTATCCTCCTTACTTACAAAGCTCTTCATGGTCAGGCACCATCATATCTAAAAGAGCTCATAGTACCTTACTATCCTTCTAGAACACTGCGCTCTCAGGACGCTGGGTTCCTTGTGGTTCCTATAGTCTCCAAAAGTAGATTGGGAGCCAGAGCTTTCAGCTATCAGGCTCCTCTTCTGTGGAACAAACTACCAATCTGGGTTCGGGGGGCAGACACGGTCAACACTTTTAAGAGTAGACTTAAAACTTTCCTTTTTGATAAAGCGTATAGTTAGGGCTGGCTCAGGCCATCCCTTAGTTATGCTGCTATAGGATTAGACTGCCGGGGGACTCCCCAGGGTTATGCCTAGCCAAGATGTAGTCACATCTCCCTTACCGAAAACCCTCCCTTCCTACTCTGCCTCTCTCTCTCTGTCTCTCTCTGTCTGTCTGTCTGTCTGTCTGTCTGTCTGTCTGTCTGTCTGTCTGTCTGTCTCTGTCTCTCTCTCTCTCTGGACATGTCTCATTAATGCATGTTACTAACCAAACTTCCCCGGAGTTTTTGTGCTCTGTCGTCCAGCAGGTTTTTCGTGGATCGTGGCTGCTGCTGTGATCCTGGAAGACGCCCACTACACATATTACTACTGTCATTAATACTACTATATCTGCTACTGTGGTCACTTTATCATTCATTGTCATTCTGTCAGTCATTGTAACTGTACAAAATGTTTATGTTGATTATCCTGTACACGTGACATCCATTGCACGTCTGTCCGTCCTGGGAGAGGGATCCCTCCTCTGTGGCTCTTCCTGAGGTTTCTTCCACCTTTTTTCCCTGTTAAAAGGTTTTTTGTGGGCAAGTTTTTCCTCACTCGAACCGAGGGTCTAAGGACAGAGGGTTTCATTCTCTGTACAGATTGTAAAGCCCTCCGAGGCAAATGTACTTTGTCACTTTGGGCTATACAAATAAAATTGAATTGAATTGAATTGAATTGAATTGCTGCAGCTACAGACCAGATCCACACTGTCATCTCGCAGCTCCTAAACCAGCACCCCCAATTCCTCCTCATCATCTCTGGTGACTTCAATCATGCCTCTCTGTCCTCGGCTCTCCCCACCTTCACCCAGTACGTGAACTGCCACACCAGAGACAATAAAACGTTGGACTTACTGTATGCAAACATCAAGGATGCATACACCTTATCCCCCCTCCCCCCGCTGGGTCGCTCTGATCACAACCTTGTTCACCTCGTCACAGATTACACCCCTGTGGTGAATAAACAACGACCTGTGAGGAGGCGTGTGAAGCAGTGGTCTGAGGAGACCAGTGCCAGACTGCTTCGAGACAACGGACTGGGAAGCACTCTGCAGCCCCCACGGCAGTGACATCGACAGCATGACTGACTGCATCACGGATTACATTAACTTCTGTGTGGAGAACACTGTGCCCTCCAAGTTGGTACGGTGTTTTCCCAACAACAAACCCTGGGTGACCTCCGAGATTAAGGCCCTGCTGAACGAGAAGAAGAGGGTCTTCAGATCGGGGGATAAAGAGGAACTGCGGAGAGTCCAGAGAGAACTCCGGCTGAGGATCAGGAAGGGGAAGGACAGCTACAAAAGGAAACTGGAGAAGCGTCTGGAGCAGAACAACGCCAGGGACGTCTGGAGAGGACTGCAGACCATCGCAGGCCACGGAAAAGGAGTGGGGAGGAACCCAGTAAGCAGGGGCAAGGACTGGGCAGATGAACTGAATCTGTTCTTCAACAGATTTGATTCTGCCCCCCTCCCTCTCTCACTCCCCCTGACCCCTATTCACACCTCCCCTGGCGGGCTCCCCCCTCCCCCTGCGCCTCCACTCCTTAGCCTGACACCTTCAATACCTAACCGCCACCCACTCACCAGTTCAACCCCCCCCCTCTGAGTCTCTCACAACGTATTGACTTATCCAGTGCTTTTAACACAATCCAGCCGTCACTGCTCAGAGTGAAGATGGAAAGGGTCGGAGTAGACCAACACCTGGCTGCATGGACGACAGACTACCTCACCAACAGACCACAGTTTGTGAAGCTCCAGCACTGTGTGTCTGATGTGGGGCTCTGCAGCACAGGGGCCCCTCAGGGTACGGTGCTCTCCCCCTTCCTCTTCACCCTCTACACATCGGACTTCACCCACAACACCGCCCACTGCCACATCCAGAAGTTCTCTGATAATACAGCTATCGTTGGACGTGTTTCAGAGGGGGACGATCTGGAGTACAAGACGATCATCAGGGACTTTGTCAGCTGGTGTGAGCTAAACCAGCTTCAGCTCAACACCAGCAAGACGAAGGAGATGATCGTCAACTTCCAGAGGAAATCATCACACTTCACACCGGTGAACATCCAGGGATCGGACATAGAGATGGTGCAGAGCTACAGATTCCTGGGTGTTCACCTCAACAATAAACTGGACTGGACTGATAACACCCATGCTCTCTACAAGAAGGGCCAAAGTCGTCTCCACCTGCTGAGAAGGCTGAGGTCCTTCGGAGTATGCAGAGCTCTCCTCTGGACTTTTTATGACTCTGTGGTGGCCTCAGCCATCTTTTACGCTGTGGTCTGCTGGAGAGGGGGCAGCACGGACAGGGACAGGAGCAGACTCAACAGACTTATTAGAAGAGCGAGCTCTGTCCTGGACTGTCCTCTGGACTCGACAGAGGTGGGTGAGAGGAGGATGTTAGCTAAGCTGACATCCATCATGGACAACCCCTCTCACCCCCTACACGACACTGTGGGGTCTCTGAGCAGCTCCTTCAGCAGCAGGCTGCTACACCCACGGTGTAAGAAGGAGAGGTTCCGCAGGTCCTTCATCCCTGCTGCTGTGAGACACCTGCACCTGACTATGTTGTAGTCTCTGTACATGCCTGTTTTCCGTTTTTGCTTCTAGTACTTCTGTAAATATGTACACTACACTGTATTAGTACTTTCTGTAAATATGTACACTGAACACTGCTGCTGTAACAAGTGAATTTCCCCGTTGTGGGATCAATAAAGTATTATCTTATCTTATCTCTTATCTTAAATCGCAGAGCGCATTACTAAAATCTGAATCTTCATATTGGAGTTTGAAGTCGTACTGCAATGACAGCTTATCACTCAGCTGTGTTTTTAGTCCTGTGGACGGGGCGTGGTGCATCAGCTGCAGGAGAGAGGTGTGGGGAGGGCTCAGGAGAGCAGCGCCAGGTGAGCGTGATTGGCACACCGGTACCCAACTGGATAATCACTCTCGCCCTCTTGTCCCTCTTCAGTAGCATGCTGGACCAGAGGAGGAAGCAGGACGTACAGACGAGAACGCTGGCAGACGGCAGCAAGACGCCTGCGAGCGGCTGCAGCGTGACACTGTTCGTATTTCAATAAAAGAATCCCTCGTGAACGGCCCTTGGTCTCTGACTGGTCTGTGAACCCACAGTGGCAGCAAGCCTGTCACATTTTGGCGCCCAACCGGCACAGCACAGAGACAAAATGTCAGAACCTCAGCAGGTGCAGCCAGTAACGGCGCTGGCCCAGATGGTGGCAGAAGTCGCCGCGATGAGCCGGGACCAGGCGGTGGCCAGCAGACAGCAGCTCGCGGCGCTGCAGCAGCAGGCTGAGAGGCAGACGCAGCTACTGGAGGCGATGTTGGTCCGGGCGGGGGCAGCGTCGCCGGGTCCCTCGCTCTCCGGTATGACCCTTCAACGGATGACCGGGAATGATGATGCCCAATCGTACCTTGAGATGTTCGAGGCTACAGCGTTGGCATGTGGCTGGCCGGAGGCAGAGTGGGTCGTGCGGCTGCTTCCGCTTTTAGCCGGGGACTCACAGACAGCGGCGCTTGGCCTGCCTGCCTCCTCTCGGGGGCAGTACCAGGCCGTGAAGAGGGCTGTCCTGGACCAGCTGGGTTATTCGGCCGAGGACCACCGGCGGAAGTTTCGGGGGACCAAGCTGGGCTCCTCTGACCGCCCGTTCACCTATGCCCAGCAGCTGAGGGACACTGCCTACAGATGGCTGCAACCGGGGGAGACCACAGGCGAGACGGCTGGTGGAAAAGATCGTGCTGGAGCAGTTCGTGGAGGGGCTGCCAGCTGGCACCCTCGAGTGGGTGCGCTGTCACCGCCCCGACGACCTGGCGGCCGCTGTCGCCCTCGCGGAGGACCATCTGGCCGTCCACTCCCGGGGCCAGGCATCAGAGGCGCGGCCAGCGCCCTCCGACCGTTCCAGCCCGGCACCTCGAAGGAGACCCGCGCCAGCACCCGGTCCCCCCGCACCACACACCCGCCCCTCCCCTGCTCCTCGTAGTAATATCCCCTCTCTCTCTCTTCCGCCACAGGGTCCAGCTGCTACGGGCGCTGCTCTTAGCCCACAGAGGGTCCCTCAGGCGGCAGGGCAGGAGTGCTGGAGGTGCGGGCAGCCCGGACACTTCCGCCGCGAGTGTCCGCTGATGGAGGTCGGGCAGGTGATCCGGGTTGTCGGTCCTCCGGCGCCCTCCCCCGGTCCAGGAGAGACGTACAGCGCTCCGGTAAGGATTCAGGGCGGTACACATTCAGTCTATGGTGGACTCGGGCTGCATGCAGTCTATAGTTCACCAGAACCTGATTTGACCCGGGGCATTGTTAGAGGCGGGATGGGTGGATATCAGGTGTGTGCATGGGGATATTCACAGATATCCTGTGGTGCCAGTGGAAATTCGTTACAGGGGCAAAAAGCATAGTGTGAAGGCTGCAGTTAGTTCCCGCCTGGCGCATCCTCTGATTTTGGGCACAGATTGGCCTGGGTTTGATAGGTTAGTAGGGCAGTGTGTGGGGGTGCGCTCACGACCGACAGGGACATGGGATATGTGCGCTGTGCTCAGCGGTGACGCGAGGTTGTCCGACACTGCAGACGGGGAGGGGGAGCCAGCGGTGCCTTCTCAGGAGGCGCCGCAGGTTCCTGTGTTTGACTCCATGGAAGATTTTCCACTCGAGCAGTCTCGTGACGATACTCTACGCTTTGACCCATCGTTCTTGTAGTCAAGAAAGATGGGTCTATCCGGTCCTGTGTGGACTATCGCAAGGTGAATGATGTTTAACAGTTTGATGCCTATCCGATGCCCCGGGTCGACGAACTCCTGGATCGCTTGGGCACTGCTCGCTTTTTCACGACACTGGATTTGACCAAGGGCTACTGGCAGATTCCCCTGTCTCCAGGGTCCAAGGAGAAAACGGCCTTCTCCACTCCGTACGGTTTGTACCAATTTATCACACTTCCTTTCGGGTTGTTCGGGGCCCCAGCCACATTTCAACGCCTCATGGACCGGGTGCTGCGGCCGCATGCTGCATATGCTGCCGCCTACCTGGATGACGTCATCATCCACAGCAACGCCTGGGCGGAGCATGTGCAGCAGGTGGCTGCGGTGCTCGAGTCACTGAGGCAGGCGGGGCTCACGGCCAACCCAAAGAAGTGTGCAGTTGGACGGAGGGAGGTACGGTATCTGGGGTACCACTTGGGCGGCGGGCAGGTGCGTCCACAGGTAGACAAGACAGCAGCGATTGCAGCCTGCCCAAGGCCCAAGACAAAAAAAGAGGTGCAGCGGTTTTTGGAGCTGGCCGGCTATTACCGGCGATTTATTCCCAACTTCGTAGAGCTGACCAGCCCCTTAACCGACCTCACCCGAAAAGGTGCCTCAGATCCGGTCCGGTGGACGGAGCAGTGCCAGGTGTCGCTTGAGAGGGTAAAGCAGGCCCTCTGTGGGGAGCCCCTTCTCCACACACCTAACTTCTCTCTCCCTTTTGTCCTGCAGACTGATGCGTTGGGCAGAGGGCTGGGGGCCGTTCTGTCCCAGCAGGTGCGGGGACACTGCAGGGACAGCGTGACACTGTTCGTATTTCAATAAAAGAATCCCTCGTGAACGGTCCTTGGTCTCTGACTGGTCTGTGAACCCACAGTGGCAGCAAGCCTGTCACAAGTCCCTCAATGGAATCCGGTCTCTCATTTAAAATTATCTTGCATATATTGTCGTTACCTATGACAACTCGTAGCATCAGTCTTTGCTGCATTTTGATATCACCTCCTGTAAAAAAAAGAAAAATTCATCTGAGAGAGGCACGTGTTTAATCCACTCAGCACAATATGTACCGTTTGAGAGTAACAAGCTGTTTGCCATAAACTCTGTGACAGAGGAAAAACATCATTCATTTCAGACAACTGGGTGACTGAGAAGGTGGGCAAATGGCTGCTACAGAGTTCATACGCTCTGAGATGCTCATCATACCATGATGTCATCAGTCTGCAGACACATGCTACATCTGTGTTGATAAGGACAATGTTTGTGATTTGTCTGAAATCTGGGAGCCCTGAGCAGGATCCAACAGAAATGACAGACAAAATCCTTTTTATTATGCCATGTTGACAGGTGTACTTGAAGGGCATTAAAAGATTTAAATGTGCAGAGGCAGTCCATATGCAGGCATGGGAGTCGAGATGTATATGTGGCATCCATGTTCTAAATGGTAATGTTTAAGCAAGTAGCCCCTCTTTTTAGCAACAAATGTGCAGTACTTACAGGTCCACTGCATTGGATTGTCAAATAAGCGCTGGCCGACACACTTACTTGTTTTTAAAAAAAACGTCCATTTATTAGACACCATGTCAGGATACACGTTTTCAACATTGTTCTGTCAACCTAACCTGAGTCGCAGAGACTCCACCCATATCTCATTCTGGATGTCTCTAATTGGTTACATCGGATGTCAGTTACCTAGAACTCAATACCTTGACATCTCCCCCTTAATTCTTATTGCCTTTTCAGTAATATTGTTATACAACAAATTAACTTTAGCTCTGAACCTTAGCTTATAAAATATATGTGTTTTGCAACTCCTAATATACTAAATTTCACAACTTACATAACATTGTCATTTGACCAGCTTTTCTTTCCCATGAACAAACACTCTATTCTCCTTTCCACTCACAGAATCTAGTTTGATAGATTTAGCCTTACACCTTTACATTACAGTTACATGTTCATTCTTATGACCGGTTTACACACTCTGTCAAACCTAGTCACAACCTGTTCCTCAGGTGTGTTCTTAGTAACTCTCTTTTCGTCACTTTGTGTATGGCACAGTGCTAAGTGGTGCTGCTCTAGGTGGTACAAGTTGTAGGTGTCGTCTGTTCCTTCTCACCACTCCTCCCCGTGGCGAGTTCACTTGGTACGAGCGCTGTGTACCACTTTCCTGCATGACAGACGCTGCACCTTTCCATGACTTGTCCTTATCCAATTTCAGCAAGACCTGATCACCTAGCTGTAACAGTGGCAAGTCTCTAACCCCATGTCTTTTGTTAAAGTAATATGCCTGTTGTTGCTTGGCCTCTGCATCTCTACGTCTAATAAGAGCTCTATCAGGCCACTTAGGGATCAGATTTCTATTAAGTGAGGGAAGTGTGGTCTTAATCTTCCTACCCATGAGCATTTCAGCTGGGCTTATCCTAGTGGCAGATGTTGGTCTTCCTCCATAACACATCAATGCTAGTAGAGGGTCTTCCTGCTTAAGAATACGTTTTGCAGTTTGAACCGCCCTCTCTGCGTATCCGTTGCTCTGTGGGTTATGTGGGCTAGATGTGTAGTGTATGATGTCATACTGTCTACAAAAATCTTTCCAGGCTTCACTTGTGTACTGTGGGCCGTTGTCACTGACTATCTGGTCAGAGATACCAAATCTTGCAAATGTAGATTTTAACATCTGAACAATCTGTTCTGTTGTTGTGGTTGGCAAATGTAAGATTTCAATGTAATGTGAGTAATAGTCTGATATCACAATGTAATGTTTGCTTTTGTACTCACAAATATCTGTGGCAATCTTCTGCCATGGTCTGTCAGGAAGGGTTGTAGAATGTAGTGTCTCCTTACGTGTGCGCCTGTTTACCTGACAAAAGTGACATTTTTCCACTCTGTTCTTAATATCTACAGATATCCTAGGCGAACACGGCTTCCTGGGCCTGTTGTCTACACTTTGACAGGCTCTGTTGTCCATCATGTAGCCGATCCAGTATTTCCTCTCTCATCGACCGTGGAACAACAATGCAACGCCCTAGTGTAATAAGCCCTTCACATACTGACAATAAGTCTTTCATTGCATAAAAGTCTTTTACACTGTGTGGAATCTTTCCGGCCATCCTTCCTTGATCAGCCGCCTTACGCACTGTAGCTGCTCATCCTTCTGTGTAGCCGCCTTCATCAACTCCAGCTTCTGCTGTGATACTGGCCAACAGTGTATGACAGCATTAACGTGACAAGCAATGACAGACTCTGTGGTGTTGTCGCTGTCCTGAATTGGGCTGCGTGACAGCGTATCAGCTATGACCAGAGTCTTTCCGGGTGCTAACTGTGCTTTGGCGTTGAATCGCATCAAGCGCATTAAAAGTCTCTCACATCGCACCAGAACCGCATCTAAATCTTTACTATTAATCAGTGGCTCCAGCGGCTTGTGATCTGTAATGAGTCTGAATCTGTCCAGTCCTACCAGATATTTCTGGAACCTCTCGCAAGCCCATACACCTGCTAAACACTCTTTCTCGATTTGTGCGTACCTGGACTCTGCTGATGTCAATCTCCTGGAACAGTATGCAACAGGTTTCCAGCTTTCATTGTGCAGCTGTAAGAGGACGCCTTCTAATCCATAACTGCTTGCGTCTGCTGAAACGGTTGTCTGTCTTTGAGGACCATAGTGGGCTAAGACAGGTGAGGTAACGAGGGCTTCCTTGAGTTGCCGGAAAGCTCGCTTTTGTGGATGATCCCATGTCCAGGCTGTTCCTCCCGTCAGCAGGTCATACAGAGGGGCCTGCTGCTGATGCCAAGTCTGGTATGTATTTGCTCATGTAATTGATCATGCCCAGAGCTCGTTTGAGTTCTATGAGTACTATGTGAACCGGGAATCTCAACTCCTGCTGTCTGAACACACATTTGTCTTTGTTGAGTTTGAGACCTGCCTGCTCCATGCTCTCCAGTGTGTTCTGCAGGCAACCATCATGTGAACTCATGTCCTTTCCATGGACAATGACGTCGTCCATATATACTGCTACTCCCTCTAGTCCTTCCAGTAGTTCATTCATCTTGCATTGGAATATCTCTGGAGCAATATTTATCCCAAAGGGTAACCGCTTAAAACAGTACCTCCCAAAGGGTGTGATGAAGGTAGTTAGCAGGCTACTGTCCTCATGCAGTGGGATCTGCCAAAAGCCTGAGGCTGCATCCAAAAATGTGAAAACAGTAGAGCCTGACAGCTTAGCCAGAGTCTCTTCTGTTGTGGGCAGCTGATATCGCTCTCTTTTAATGTTCTCATTTAGGTTTTGTAGCCCTACACAGATTCTCACTGCACCTGTTGGTTTCATTACTGGCACCATTGGGGCGCACCAGTCTGTAGGTTGTGTGACTAGCCGTCCCTCTACCTAGTAGGTTGCTAACTGTATGCCCTTGTACTACATATATGGTAAAGATATACCTTTTCTGTTTATGTAAGGTACTAGCTGTGAACTGTCCCACAATGTTTAATGCACCTCCGGGGCTGTCTAAGTCCTTTGTCGCGGATGCCATCTTCTGTACTCTCTGATAGAAACATGCTCTTTCGTGGTTGATGTTCTTCTTTGGCACAAAATATGCGTCGAATTTAGCAAGGACTGTGTCGTAGTCGTCGCCACTCTCATCGTCGACGAAGGAAAAAAACTTGAAAATGTTCTCGGCCTTGTAGCCCATGGCTTATATCAGTGTGCTAACCTGGACCTCGCCATCTTCATTACTTAGCTTAGCCGTGAGCCTGTACTGGGAGAATCTCTGTCTCCACACGGGCCAGTCGCCAGGCCGCTCGAAGTTGAAGTTTTCCAGCGGGTTAAACTTCGCCATAGCGTCGGGTGTCTTTCTCTCAAAGCACTTCTGACACCATGTCAAATAAGCGCTGGCCGACACGCTCAAAAACGTCCATTTATTAGACACCATATAAGGATACACGTTTTCAACATTGTTCTGTCAACCTAATCTGAGTCGCCAAGACTCCACCCATATCTCATTCTGGATGTCTCTAATTGGTTACATCGGATGTCAGTTACCTAGAACTCAATACCTTGACAGGATCACCCGGCTTGCTTGACCTGAAAAGAGAAGAGAATTTAATCACTAACCACTTGAAAAAATAAAAAAAACAAAAAAATAAGAGTTAAAACTAGAAAATGTTTGACGAGTGGGCTGTTGCCGGGGGTCTGTATTTAAAAAGCACACCTCAAATAGTCATTTCTAACATGTTTATTTAGACACAGGAGCAGTTAGCACTAAAGCGCTAGCCATTAATTCTAGCATTAGCCACTAATGTTAGCAATTAGCATGTCTTTGCTACCATGAGCAGCTAGTGCTGTGTGATAGTAGTAATGCATTATCCATTATCCATTCATTCCTATGAGAAATTTTTCGCGAATTAATTAAATTAAATTTCATTAAAAAAAATGTTTTTAAATGGAGAGATTTTTCTTCAGGCAAGCAGACACGCCCGTTCCTTTACCAGGCGAAATAATTCCTTTCCATGTCGGAAATCACATAAAAAAAATCACCTACAGATCAGGAAAGCCTCGTAATACTCCTGGCGAAGTCGTTTCGATGATAATTACAACGATTTGGTCGGTACACGACTTTATCTGTCAGGTACGTTCTGCCGTTTCCAGCTGTTTGCTCTCGGTCTGCGTCTCTTTCTTTGTCACTCACACACACGCGGGCGCACCTGTCCTCTGGTCCCTCTGGTTAGCATGCTGCTAACGGTAACACAGGGCTCACACAGGAGGCGGAATGGCAGCGGAACGGTAGTGCCGCGGTAGTGCCGTGGTCCTTTGCCCGGGAGCGGAGCGAGTCGGCCGTTTTCACGCGGGAATCCAAGCGAGACCCCGCGACAAACAGTGTATAAAGAAAACAACAACAACAAACAGCTGACTTTGCTACTCCGACGTGGAGGAGATTATAAAAAGCATCTGTTGTGTCATAAATGATTGTGTGTTGTTCCACTTCAACAATTAGTCTCTCATCGTCCATGTTGAGACCCTTTGATGGGTCTTTGATCGCCTGGTGCCACCGGTCATGACGTAACGTTGATGTGAAGTTGTAAAAATCTACATGAACTGCGTATTGTGTTTTATTTTGAAAGGGGAAGTTTATTAAGTTGATTCAAGGCCGGGTTTCCTGTCTGGTGCGCAGTGCTCTGTTGAAATTTACGAGGTTCAGCCGCGGCTTGCGGTAAAAATAGGAATGAAACGGAAAGCTTGCGGCGTGGTGCGGCGTGGTGCGGCGAGCCGCTTCTGAGCCGCGCCCTGTGTGAGTGCTCTCATTGACTAGACTGGCTTCTCTTTACCGCGGCGGTACCGTGCCGCTTCCGTTCCGCATCCTGTGTGAGTTGGCCTTAAGCATAAACAAACCAGCGCCTGTAACACACAGAGTCCACCAGCTGATAGTAACGAGCGATGACCAGTTAACCGGCGAGTCGTTAGCGTAAAGACGGCACACAGTCTGGCAGCTGATTGTAACAATCGACAACAAGTTAACTAGCTGGCCAGCAGACGGACCGACTACCACCAATCCTGTCCTACAAACATACACATTATATCACCAGATGCCGTTTTTCAGCTAATCTTAAACCTGCCTTTAATATCTTCCTTCTTTTCATACAAATTTCCACAGCTGCATAGGGCATTTCAGCAACACACACACACACACACACACACTGTGGCTGAGTAAATGATTGTATTTTATGTCACAAATAAGTTCTAAACTGTAAAAACTGAACTTACCCATTGGCAGTAAAACATACTAACGTTATAACAAAACAACTCGACGGTTGACAAAAGAGTAAATTATTTACTTACCAAATAGGTGAAAATTATCCAGTCGAAGATCGAAAATTCGGCGCCAAGGTTTGCGTCAGCCAGGTCTGCGCATGTCTGAAAGAACGGCCAAAGGACCCTGGGACATTAAATTATTTTTTCGAACTTAACTGAAGTGGAGTACATTAGGCTAAGCATGTTCTTCAAACCCAAATTACTAGTTACTTGTTTAAGATTAGTCTTCACAACATGTTGATGATTTCTGAGTTTGGTTCACTAATCATTTCTAATTAATTTGAATGTTAGTATTTACAGTGTTGATGATAGTGTTGAAAGCAGAATGTAAGCAATCCTGGTGTAGGTTGTAGTGTAGAATCATGTCGACTCCGGTGTCTTCATTGTTCTGTTCAGGAGAAGGTCGGTAATAGCTTTGAGGTGAGATAATACAAGGCCCTTAAATGAGTTCATAATCACATAGGTCAGGTTATTAAGTCCTGTGGTTCTTGGTTTCTTGACAGAGATGATGGTAGAGGTTTTGAAACAGACTGGCACATGGCATGCCTCCAGTGAGGTGTTAAACATGTCAGTGAACACAGCTGACAGCTGATCAGCAGTGCTTCAGATGCAGATGGATAGACAGAGTGCTACAGCTTCTGTCCTGTGCCTCTTTCTCATAAAAAAAAACCTGTTCAGTTCCCTGTCCTGGACTCAGAGAGATCCAACAATTTTTTGGTTGAGTCTGGAGGATGAGGATGAAAAAATTAAAACCAACCATGTGCAGATGAAAAACATTACAAAAATGGATATGGTCTGAGGAGGAGAGGAGAGGCATTAGAAGATCTAAATGAAAATTAGGATGTGGCAATGCTTGCAGAGGAAGGAGAAAAGAAAACAAACTAGAAACTGAAAACTCTCTCTCTCTCTCTCTCTCTCTCTCTCTCTCTCTCTCTCTCTCTCTCTCTCTCTCTCTCTCTCTCCCCTCATCACCACCACCATCCGTAAACATACATGTCTCATTAATGCATGTCACTAACTGAACTTTTTCTCCTGAGTTTCTCTGCTGCCTCGTCCAGCGGGTTCTCATGGATCGTGGCTGCTGCTGTGGTCCTGCATGATGTCCACTACATATATTATTACTGTGATTATTGCTACCATATCTCCATTACAGTTTATAGTTAGTTGATGATTTGCTGCTGCTGTGCATCTGTGTCTCTCTATCTCTATCACAGGTTCCACTGCTACTGTAACAATTTTATCATTCATTGTGATTCATTGTCATTTTGTCAGTCATTGTAATTGTACAAAATGTTTGTGTTGATTTGTTCTGTACACGTGACATCTATTGCACGTCTGTCCATCCTGGGAGAGGGATTCCTCCTCTGTGGATCTTCTTGAGGTTTCTTCCACCTTTTTTTGTGGGCAAGTTTTTCCTCACTCGAAATGAGGGTCTAAGGACAGAGGGTGTCACTCCCTGTACAGATTGTAAAGCCCTCAGAGGAAAATGGACTTTGTGACTTTGGGCTATACAAATAAAATTTGATTTGATTTGAGACAAGGGAAAGAGGTGTGTGTGTGTGTAAGTAGGGATCTCTGGTTGGTGCTCTGGTCCATTAAACCCTGTTAGTGGCTGAAGTCTGATGGCTTTTAACACTGGGGGCACAATCAGTATCAGTGTTCCTTTATGTGTGTTTGTGTTGGTGTGTATGTGTGTCTTTTTTGATATATAGAACAAGTCGCAACAAGCATAGGCCATTATGTCCTAAATGAACCCATCTGTCCTTCTGGTTCTTCAGGGTCTCAGATAGAGTGGAATAATCCAATAGGCTGATATAAATATGTTTGCTTGGGCTAAGTATGAAGAAAGCTAACCAGATAACAGAGAGTCTTCAGCTTATCTCAGTCCCAACTATCTAAAGGAGCACTGTGACACTCCAGTGACACAAGCAGAGGTAATACTGTAATTGGCTAAAACAAAAAGTAACACAGTTTGTACTATATCTAATCTATTACGATTTTGGGAGGTACAGTTCAACATTACATATACAGTATTCTTGTTAGAAGATTGCAAAGCACTGAGCATTGTTCATTTTCAGGGAAAGATGCTACACAGAGTCAATATACATCAAAGGAAGATATTTGTCGGGAGAACTGAATTTGGTTGAGATATTGCCTAAATATATTAAACTCAATAGTCATACATAAAAAATTAACAGCTAAAAAAGCAATAACCTATATAGATATATACAATACATTATAATCTATGTATGTATTTATCCATTGCTTACATTTAGTCTGTTGTACATCTGCACTATCTTCAGTCGTTTACCCAGTTTAGAAATGTCTATAGATAGGTACACATGTCCATATATATCTATATTTATGCACACACACACACACACACACACACACACACACACACACACACACACATATGTATATATGTGTGTTATGTTTCATGTTTTAATGTTTATGTCTGCACCTACCTGTCATGTCTCTTAAACTGTACTTATGTCTATACCTGTATTTACAAATGACAGTAAAGTGAACCAGAGTCAAATTCCTCGTGTGTGAACACATAACTCACTCGAACCGAGGGTCTAAGGACAGAGGGTGTCACTCCCTGTACAGATTGTAAAGCCCTCAGAGGCAAATGTACCTTGTGACTTTGGGCTATACAAATAAAATTTGATTTAATTTGATTTGATAGCTGGCCAATAAGGCGATTCTGATTCTAATAATCCTAATATAGGCACAATCATAGTGAAATGTATTTTTGTCTTTGTTCAATTAAAATAGTAAATGGACTGTACTTATATAGCGCCTTTCTTGTCTTCCGACCACTCAAAGCGCTCTACACTACATATCTCATTCACCCCATTCACACACTGATGGCCTTGGCAACCATGCAAGGTGCCAACTGCTCATCAGTTTGAGGACCTAGCCATTCATACACATTCACACACCGATGGCACAGCCTTCGGGAGCAATTTGGGGTTTAGTGTCTTGCCCAAGGACACTTCAACATGCAGACCGGAGGAGCCGGGGATCAAACCGCCGATCATCTGATTGGTGGACGACCCGCTCTGCCTCTGAGCCACAGCCGCCCCAAGTGTAAAATAGCACAATAATAATAACAAATAATAATGATTATTATGGAAATAATGTCAGTACACAAGCAAATGCCTAATCTTAAAGTAACTAAAAAAACAATGAGAAATAATAAGAAATAAAATAAGCAAATAGGATAAGTTTTCTCAAGATGCAGTGTCATGTTTATTTTTCTAATATATTGTCAGTTCAATATTAAATCCAAATGTGGGAATTTGTTGAGTTTTCCATCAGTGTTTTGATCTTCATATTGCACCATGCTTGCACTTGTTAATTTAATGATTTATTTTTAATCTCAATTATTGCATCAACAGTGTCAAAATTTGAGTCATCAGACAAAAAATTCTTCTGTTTTCTTTGCAGCAGTGAGACCTTGAGGGCCTGATTGACACAGTCTCCTCTGAACAGTTGATGTTGAGATCTGTCTCCTACACAGTAAAAAAGTGTCAATTCAACTCTAAGAGAGTTGAAATTAACTCTGTTTCAGATAACATTTGCTCCCACTCAAAATTAGAGTTGAATTGACTCTATGGCCAGTGTCAACTTTTCAGAGTTAATTTTACTCAATTTAGTGTCAAAATTAACAATGAAATGTGTAAAAATATGTTTATTCACACTGTTCAGAGTAATATGATTAGGGCTGCATCTAACGATTATTTTTCTATCGATTAATCTAACTATTATTTTTTCGATTAGTCGATTAATCTAACTATTATTTTTTCGATTAGTCGATTAATCTAACGATTTTTTATCAATTATTCTAACAATGATTTTTAATTACTTGATTAATGACAATGAATTTACCTAAATAAAAAGCAAAAGCATGTCTTCTTAATATTTCAAGTTATATAATAAAATATACATCTCTTGAAAAACAAAACCTTTGTTTCAAAAGTAACAAGATAAAATGTATGCACCAATAGCTGCCTTCACAACACACACTCTTTATAGCATTTTAACACTTGTCATATTTTTTTTTAATGATTTTTTAATATATTTCATAATGTACATATGAGCATTGAAGCAGTGCAGGATCATACTTGGCTTATGAGACACTTTTTTAAAATCAATTTTAATCATTCTTCATATTTTATAAATAAACGTTTAATACATTTAACACCCACGTCTTATTTTGAAAACCGGAAGTGTCCACACGCTGCAGTAAGTTAGCGACTTTCCCAATAGTACCCAACTGCAGCCGCAGCCACTACAAAACACGCCCACTACAAAACACGCCTACTACAAAACACGGCCACTACAAAACACGCCCCTACAAACTGTAGTGTTAGGCATATCAAGGGGGAACCTTTGTTCTGTAACCTGGTGGGGGACCGGAAGTTGGGGAGCATAATAAAACGTACACCGCTACGACTGGACACACACATGGTGGTCTCCGACTGAATTATTGTTCATAGCACGGCCAACTGAACATGGTGTCAGAAGTAAAGTCGATTAACTTCTTTAATAAGTGTAGTGTACCAGTGTAGATAGGTAGAGCGTGCTGTTTGGAGAGCACTTTTCACGCGAATCGAGTGATTGCCACGAGTGAGGTGTTCCCTGGCTGACGGAGGAGCATACCCGATGCATCGGCAGCATGGCTAACTACAAAATTTCTTCGCCAGAAAAGTTTTCATTCAAAGTGGAAGACTGGACGAAATGGATCAAAAGATTCGAAAGATTTCACATCGCTTCTGGATTAGAGGAAGAAGATGACGAAAATCAGGTGAATGCATTGATTTATTCAATGGGGGAAGAAGCGGAGGACATTTTACTTTCCTTGCACTTAACCCCGGGAGAGGTAAATCAATACAAGCTGGTCAAAGAGAAATTGGATGGACATTTCATAGCTCGCAGGAATGTTATTATCGAGAGGGCCAGATTCAATGTGCGACAACAAGAAGTTGGCGAGTCGGTCAACAGCTTCTACACCGCGCTGCATTGCCTCGCTGAACACTGCGGATACGGGGCTCTGCACGACGAGATGGTAAGGGATCGTCTTGTCGTGGGTTTGAGAGACAAGAAGTTGTCGGAACAATTGCAATTGGACTCTAAACTAACAATGGATACTGCCATTAGCAAAGCGCGGCAGAGTGAAAGTGTAAAAAAGCAACTTGCAATGCTGAACACGAACTTTAAAACAGAAGCATGCAACACGCAAGTGGACAGTGTGCAGGCACGTGGTGCCAAAGTCACGAGCTTTAAGAAGAAGCAGCACACGAGCGGACAGATGCCACAGAACGCAAGTCGTGACAAGCAGTCACAGTGCACGAGGTGCGGAGACACTCGAGGGCATACTCTTCAGCAATGTCCAGCGAAAGACGCTGTGTGTAACCAATGCAAAAAGAAAGGACATTATGCGAGAATGTGTAAAACAAAAAAGAGACAAGCTGCCAATGTAGCAGCAGTGGCTGAGTATTTCCATGAGGACAGCGACGAAGATGTTGTGTTTTTGGGCTCTGTGTCCGAGAAAGCGCAGGCCAGCCCATGGATGACTGAAGTGACAATGGACAATCACAAGGCAGTGTTTAAAATTGACACTGGGGCCGACGTCACAGCTGTCCCAGAACAACTGTATGCCCAAGGTCAGTTCAACAAGATGGCCAGAGCAACAAAAATCCTCTATGGACCGGGTGGAGTACCTTTGAAGCTGAAAGGAAAATTCACAGCCGTCCTTAGTAACAGCAAGCATAGCACACATGATGAAGTGTATGTGGTCGAAGGACTGCGCACACCACTTCTCAGTGGAGCAGCTGCTATGACGCTTCAGCTGGTCGCCAGAGTCAACAGCATCAGCCTAGACAGCAAAGAGACTGTAAAAAGAGAATTCCCAAAGCTCTTCTCTGGACTGGGGAAAATGGAGGGTGAGTACACCATTGTACTGAAGCCAGATGCGAAACCTTTTTCCCTGTCAACGCCACGACACATATCGCTCCCTCTCCTGCCAAAGGTCAAGGAGGAGCTGAGTCGTATGGAGCAGCAAGGAGTGATTTCGAAGGTGGATGAGCCTACAGCGTGGTGCGCACCTATGGTTGCGGTGCTCAAGAGCTCAGGAAGAGTTAGAATCTGCTCAGACCTCACAGAGCTGAACAAATCAGTAATGAGGGAGAAACATCCATTGCCGTCTGTCGAACAGGACAGCTTGCTGGCGCCAAGGTTTTCTCAAAACTTGATGCCAAATCAGGATTCTGGCAGATCCCGCTCTCCAAAGACTCTTCTCTCCTCACCACGTTTATCTCGCCTTTTGGGCGGTATCACTACAACCGGCTGTGTTTTGGGATATCGTCTGCCCCAGAACATTTCCAAAAGCGCATATCTCGCACACTGGAAGGGCTGGAAGGTGTTCTCTGTCAGATGGACGACGTGCTGATCTGGGGCGCGACACAGAGAGAGCACGATGAGAGGCTGAGGAAGGCACTGGTGCGACTTCAGGAGGCCGGCGTGACCCTCAATGACAAGTGTGAGTTCTCAAAGCACAAGATCAAGTTCTTGGGCCAAGTCATTGAAGCCACTGGAGTCAGCCCTGACCCTGATAAGGTGAGAGCCGTAAAAGACATGGCAGAGCCCAGCAACGTCAGTGAGGTCAGAAGCTTCCTGGGAATGACCAACCACCTAGGAAAATTCCTACCTCACCTAGCGGAGAAAACGCGTCCTCTCCGTGACCTGTTGAGGAAGTCCAACATGTGGGCCTGGGGGCCTCAGCAACAACAAGCCTTTGATCAAATCAAAGAAGAGTTGACAACGCCACCGGGTCTTGCCCTGTATGATCCGAATGCAGACACACTCGTCTCAGCGGATGCATCATCGTATGGCTTGGGGGCCGTACTCCTACAGAGACAAGAGGGAGCAGACTGGAAGCCGGTAGCGTATGCTTCAAGAGAACTGAGCGACACAGAAAGGCGTTACGCTCAAATTGAGAAGGAAGCCTTAGCTACTACGTGGGCCTGCGAGAGGTTAAAAAACAAGGTGAAGAGGTGAAGAGTTCCTGATTGGGAAAGAGTTCCAGGTGGAAACAGACCACAAGCCCTTAGTTCCCCTACTAGGCTTAAAGAGTCTAGACGAGCTGCCACCTCGCATACAGCGCCTACGCATGCGACTCATGAGATTCTCATACTCCATCTCACATGTGCCATGTAAGAGCATCGCCACAGCTGATGTCCTCTCCAGAGCTCCAGTCCGCGGCACAGCTGATGGACTGCAGGAGGAAGAGGTGAGTCTCTATGCAAACACTGTCATCGCAAATTTGCCTGCAACTGAAAAGAGACTTAAAGAAATACAGGCACATCAGGATAAAGACATTCTTATCCACACGCTTAAAACATACTGCATGGATGGCTGGCCGGATAAATTCTCCATCCAAGCAGCATTCCAGGCCTAACTGCCCTTCTCAGGTGAGCGAACAGTTCACGACGCTCTGCTGCTTTTTGGCTGTAGACTAGTCATTCCAGCATCGCTTAGAGCAGACATTTTACAGAAACTGCACGAGGGCCACCTGGGAATTACAAAATGTAGGGAGAGAGCTAAGCAGTCTGTTTGGTGGCCAAGCCTCAACAAAGAGCTGACACAGCTGTTTGAGAGCTGTGACACTTGCAGCCGTGAGAGAGTCAACTTCAAAGAACCGCTGCAACTTACAGACTTTCCTGTAAGACCATGGTCCACTGTCGGTGCAGACCTGTTTCAGACGGATAGCAACAAACACTATCTAGTCATTGTGGACTATTTTTCAAGATTTTTTGAAGTTGCCAAGCTCACACACACCACATCTGATGCCGTGATCGAGCACCTCAAATCCATCTTCGCACGTCATGGCATACCAGACGTAGTGCGCACAGACAACGGGCCACAATTTGCCTCGGAGCACTTCAGAAAATTCGCACAACAGTGGGGCTTCGACCATGTGACGTCTAGTCCCCACTTCCCTCAGAGCAACGGGGAGGCAGAGCGGGCCGTAAGGACAGTCAAAGCCCTTCTAAAGAAGTCAAGCGATCCTTATCTTGCTCTTATGGCCTACCGTGCCGCTCCTCTGGCAAATGGACACAGTCCAGCTGAACTCCTCATGGGCAGGAAAATCCAAACACCTGTCCCTGTCATCCCATCCCAGCTTACACCAGGCTGGACTGATCTGGACAATCTGAGGAGAGCTAAACAGAGATACAAAAAGAAATAGAAAGAGAACTACGATCGTCGCCACAGAGCACACGAAATGCCACCCCTGCAGGAAGGTGACCACGTCTGGGTCAAAGACATCCTGGAGAGGGGCACTGTGGTGTCTCATGCAGGCACTCCACGGTCCTACATGATCGAGACACCAAGGGGCACTCTGCGACGGAACCGTTACCATCTGTCACCCACCCCTACAGCACCAGAAACTCCCACCGTCCTACAGCCAGACACACCGGGTGAACGAACCAGCAGGCGTGAGTACACCGGTGTCTGGTGATGATTCTGGTCAGCAGACACGTCCAACGGGACGAAGTGTCACCACCAGAGTGAGAGTACCTCCAGGGTACCTGAGGGACTATGTCTGTCAATAGACTGGAGGTTAAAAGAAAAAGAAAAAAAAAGAGAAAATGTGTTTATGGTGCACAAAAGAAAAAAATGTGTTTATTGTATCAGTTGATAATGCTGAAGATGTTTATTTTCATGCTGATGATTTATTTCAGATGTATGTTTACAAAAGAGTTCCAGAATGTTTACTCTTAGGTTGAGGACCATTTTGTCATTTGAAATACTGTAATGGTTATAGCACTGGCAATAACACAAGTTCAAGAATAGTATCAGTTAACGGTAAGGTTTACTTAAATGAAATGAAGTCAGGCTTAATGCAATGTTAAGAGGTCAATGTTTGAGTAATGAGTTAAAGTAAACAGTCAGAGGAACTGAATAAGTTTTGTTGTGATCTTAACGTAGGTAAGTGTTTAAAGGTCATTGTGTTTTGTCATTAACAGCATCTCCTATTCAGAAAGGGGGATATAGTGTTAGGCATATCAAGGGGGAACCTTTGTTCTGTAACCTGGTGGGGGACCGGAAGTTGGGGAGTATAATAAAACGTACACCGCTACGACTGGACACACACATGGTGGTCTCCGACTGAATTATTGTTCATAGCACGGCCAACTGAACACAAACCACGTCCGCATTGAGCGCTGAATCGTACGTCGACGTCACCGCCATTTTGGATGTGGCAAAGTCCTTGTATTAGTTTACGGGCAGATCTGCCACATCCAATATGGCGGACATTAACATATCGGACCAACCTGCTCAATGAGGCTCAAGCCAAGCAATAATAGGAACAAATTTAACAACTTTAACGGTTTATTCACCGTGATATATATATATATATATATATATATATATATATATATATATATATATATATATATATATATATATATATATATAAATAATTTACAATAATTAGTAATTATTTCATTTTAAAGAGACCCACACTGTCACAGAACTTGGCCTGCTACATCAGATTGCCATAAATATCACTCTCAGGTGATGATTTCTTTTAGGTTAACAGAAAAGATTGCTGGCCCTTTCACACAAATAAAATGTATTTATTTAGAACTAAATTAAATATTTTTAATTAAGTATGCAATTCACAAGACTAGTAAAATTAATATGACCATACTAAAATCTTTACAATATATACTGTAAAACACAAAAGTCTTGTCTGATCCTATAACCATCTTTCAGTGCTTGGTACATTTATTGTCACAATGCCTCCTGATAGAACTTATGTTTTGAGATTTTTCTGAACATTGGCAGGTCAGGGTACTGTGACTGCCAGAACACACAACACTGGCAACCTTAACAGATTCCTGTAGGCCTGACTGGAGAAACCCTCTGCTTTTCTGAAGTAATGGAAATCCAGAAAGAAAATTTCTTTCTGGAGTGGCCTCATTACCTATAGAAAATATACAGTCTGTACAATAAGCAAAAAGCCACAGCTAACTCACAAATGACTTCAAAGTTAAAATACAGACATCATCATCCACAACATATGTCTTCACATGTTCTGTTGATATTGTATGTTGCTCTCAAGATTATGTTCTGTAAATGGTATAATGTCCTTACACACAGCAGAAAATGGCCTGGAATCCACAGGGGTATGATGAGGGCATCTTTCTGGACGGCATCTTTCTGTAAATAAAAAAATAATAATAAAAAAAAATGCTACTTTTATGAACACTTGAAAAAAAGGTTAAAAGCAGTTATGCATGATGAGGGAGTACATGATATTGAGTAGTGATTTGTTAGAAATAATAGCGTTGCAAGGCTAAGAGACATATTATTTAGCTTAGTGTTTGAAATATCCTTGCATTAAATCTTCTTAAAATCTTAAATCTATCTTTGACACATGCTATTTAGGACCAGCAAAAACTTTTTACAAAATGACTATTTATTTTGTTTAATTACTGGGAAATGGAGCAGGGGATCGCAGTTGGTGGGAGGGAGCCATGTTGCGGTGACATGCAGGTCAGCGACAAAAACATCCCTTCCCTGTAGATTGAAAGCATACCAAGATTTTGTCAGTGCTAGAAAATGGTAAAGCATGGCACAATATCACCTATCAATACATCTATGTAATGCATACACACCAAGAAATTCCCTTTTCATCCAGTTTTTATTGCTAACCCTACACTGGTCATTCAATTCTATAAAAGTTACTAAAACACAGTAGCAGGAATAAAAACCTATTTCATTTCAAATCTGCATGCATTCATGTCTACACATAACTTTTACAAAATTAGATTAGAGTCAATTGATGCCTTACTGTTATTTCCAAAGCAATTGGACTGCATTTCAAGAAACGTATTTTGAAACTGTAAAACACACTTCAACCAAACTTCACCAACACACATATTACCGAAACTATTCAGTTTGATATGTTGAGTAAAATAAAAATTAAAAATATTCTGATTCTACGTGACGTGTTCCCCCACTGCTTCTGTTAGCATCCCTTGCTCACTCATTACTTTTAAAAGACGACACAAAATGGGTTTGCCTACGAACATTTAGTTATTGAGTTTGAAGAAATGTGTTTTTACAAATAAAGTTCACTCTTTCTGCTGAGCAAATTATGTCTTAAACGTCACATTAAACGCCATTGTCGCCTCGTCTTTGCACATACACATGCAACGCACAGACGCTGTTTACAGGGGCCTGGTTTGAAGCGGCTGCGCACGCAGATGTGGTTTATAGGAGGCGTGTTTTGTAGTGGGCTTGTTTTGTAGTGGGCGTGTTTTGTAGTGGGCGTGTTTTGTAGTGGCTGCGGCTGCAGCTAGACCCTTCTTGACTTTCCCGGATTTCTCAAAGTATTTGCCATAAAGTCGGCAATAAGGGCGCACGTGAAAATATTGGAGCAGCTGACATGACCATGTGAAAACGAGAGACGGCGTGACCGCAGCTGTTTTTCTTCGGAGCCAAGTAGTCCGTCTCCATCTTCAATTAACTCGCTCTCCACTTCTCGCCTCACTTGATACAAAAAGTACGCATGCGCGCAGGGTATTTTTCTGGGTGGGCGGGGCAGTGTGCTGCGTGCTGTGAGCAGCACCAGGAGTGAGTGACAGGCAAAACTCCGGAGAATTAAAAGCAGACGGCTTAAAACATTTACATGAACAGAGTATACTCGATATATCGCCCACCCCTACCTCCATTGTTTTTACCGCGAGCAGCCATCTTACTTCCGGATATACGCCTGCTGCCATGCGACCGCGACGCATCTGCGCACATTTTATGAGTCGACGTATTTACGTAATCAACGTAATTGATGACGTTGACGAATCGCTCCACCCCTAAATATGATTACACTTTATAGAGCCAATTTTACTCATAATAGTAGGTTTATATAGTTTAAGTAGTAGAGTTTTAAAATGACACTCTAATGTGTAAAAATATTTAATTTTTATTTCCATATTTCCATGATATATATATATATATATATATATATATATATATATATATATATATATATATATATTGCCTATTGTTCCATAACCTTAACATACTTACCAGCTATTGGTTCACTTTGATTGCAATTACTGTGAACAACAAGACAAAGATAATATAGTTAAATTGAGATTATCAAATCCATAATGTCATCAGTTTACTAAATTGGTTTCTCACATAATATTGAGAGAATATAGTTGGGGATCTTAAGTCAGATGGATCATTCTGGTGCACTCTGACAGCAAAATTTAATAGTATAAGACAAAGACAAAATAGTTCATTTTCAGCGCATAGGTGCTTATGAGCTAACGACCAGAGAGTTCACTCAGCAGTACCTGAGTGCGCATGCGTGTCTATTTTCGAAACACACACACAAAAAGTCACTGACTACAGTAGCCTGACAAGAGACTTCACTTTGGAGAAGGCGGCTCACTGCCCGCTGTAAACATACGTGTCCCGCTGTGCATAAGCACCACTTTATAACTTACACGGGACTCACACAGGAGGCGGAACAGCAGTGGTGTCAACTCACACCAGACACGTGTCAGCCGCGGAACGGCAGCGGAGCGAGCCAGCCGTATTCACGCGAGATCACGAGATCACGCGACAAACAGTGTATAAAGAAATCCTTTGATCGATCTTTGATCACCTGGTGCCACCGGTCATGACATAACGTTGATGTGAAGTTGTAAAAAGCTACATGAACTGCGTATTGTGTTTTATTTTGAAAGGGGGCGGAAGTTTATTACGTTGATTCAAGGCCGGATTTCCTGTCTGGTGCGCAGTGGTCTGTTGAAATTTACGAGGTTTAGCCGCGGCTCGCGGCACAAATAGAAATGCAACGGAAAGCTCACGCCATGGGGCGGTGAGCTGCTTCTGGGACGGTTCTGCGATGCTTCTGATGTAAGTTAGCCTTTAGCTACATACTGAAGGTGCATCTTATGAGCACATCTCGAACTTTTTAACTGTTAAGGCCAACTCACACTGGACGCGGAACGGAAACGGAACTGCACCGCCGCAGTTTTTACAACTTCACATCAACGTTACGTCATGACCGGTGGCACCAGGTGATCAAAGATCGATCAAAAGGTCTCAATGAGAGACTAATTGTGGAACAACACACAATCATTTATGACACAACAGATGCTTTTTAAAACCCCCTACACGTCGGAGAAGCAATGTCAGCTGTTTGTTGTTGTTGTTTTCTTTATACACAGTTTATCGCGGGGTCTCGCGCATTTCCATGATTCTTGCATGATCTTGCGTGAATGCGGCCGGCTCGCTCCGCTGCCATTACACGGGACTCACACAGGAGGCGTTACAGCAGTCCGTACATGCCGCCAGCTGATGAAACACCCATATTTCTTCACATCATTGCTATGACACAGACATGCGAGGTAGATTGACTGTACAGATGATCTATATCGTATAGGTAAATTTGAAATCACCCAATAGACTGCACAGACCATGTGCTTTTTTTTTTTTTTTATGTTCCTAGTGGGTTGCAAGTCGAAGTCGTCTATATACAAGCCTAGGGCACTGCTAAGATCTTCTAAAGAAAGCAAAATATTGTCTTTGAAATATAGACCGTGTTGTGGCGATCCAAACCACCCCGAATTCTGTTGACCTGATGTAGAGCAGAGAGATATTGAGTTTAAAGAAGACAAAGTACAAGTATTTCAGTTTCGCCTTTTGCAAGAGGGAGAACACAGCTTTTACAGACCGCAGTCCGTTCACCATCGCATCCAGCTGAGCTCTGATCTCCAACAGTTCTGGCTCGTTTTATTAAACACACAAAAGCAGGCGTTACATTTCAGTAGAGTGTATATTAATACATGTTTTCACTCCATATATTGTAAAACAAGATATAGCAAGCTGAGCGGGGTGTTATTAAGATTAAGTGTGGTCTGCATAACTGACAGTTAGATTGCTTTCCTATTTCTCACATGATCAAGTGCACATGATCCTTTCAACTGCCCCCTACCCTTCAACATTTTGCAATACTAAATTGTTGTTCACACAAAAGAATTAACACACACACACCACCCCATTATCTATGTATTAACTGTAACCTTCCGTCAACCGTCTCTGTATGTTTTGTACTGTTGTTCAGCTGTTTCAATATGTCCTGTCTCTAAAACTTTATCTAACACATCATTACAATTTAACAGCTCTGTCAGGACTTTCAAAACCAGGAATATAAACAAATTTCCGTCTTGAAGATGCATGTAAAACATATTCAATCCGCTCAATCACTTTAAAATATTTCTTGTAAAAAGTTGCTCTTTTGTATTCAGAGCTAAAAGGCCCGTCTTTTGACAAGAAACTTAGGGGGTTTACTTTACTTTTTTTTTTTTAACTATCTCTGTTATGGCAGCAGTGACTGCACTGTTTACTGCACAATTATGCTTGATCAGTACACGTTCAATTATTTTTGGTGTGCACTCTTCTACAACTGAGCCAATACTACAAAGCTCATTTATTATTTCCTGAGTTGTTGTTTTAGACACATGTAAATTTGTTTGCAGATGCAGTAAGAGTGATGCAACTTTGTGTTGAAGTAAGTTATACAGGTCTTGATCCTTTATGAAATCATTTGTTAGATCGTATGAATGTGTCTCAAAGTCTGTACTATCAGAGTTTGTGCCCTGAATAAAAGTTTGATACAGATTTTCTCAAAAATTGTCAACGGTACAGAAGTGATGTTTCTTACTCTTATGTGCACAAAAAGTACTGTACACACTGGACTTAAAACTACAGTCTTTAAAGGGTCATTTAACAGTTTCCTTTGTGTATGTGTATTTTTAAATGTGCAAAATACTGTGTTTCACTACAAGTCTCTGCAAAATTGCACAGTTCACAATTTAACCTTGCAGTCACCTGCTTTGAACGGGCTTGACTATGGTCTCTAGTTAAATGTTTTTTCAGAGATGATTCTGTCCTGAAGGAGAACACACAGTCTGCATAGACACAGGGAAGAGGACAGTTCCTTGCCTGATGACAGTGCTTCAGTTTATAATGTTCGGCGAGGAGAAATTGCAACACTTGCAGGACCACCGCATTGAGGGGCAGTTGCCCCAAACAGCGCAGCCTACACTGAAGTGAAGTAATCCTGTACAGAAAAAACAAAGAAAAAAAAACATATACTAGCGTTACCACCACAAAACACACTTTCAGTTTCAAGTTCAGTTTCCTTATTGTGTATGTGTAATTCTAGATGTGCAAAATACTGTGCATCACTAAAAGTTTCCAAAAAATTTCACAGTTCAGATTTTATTGTAGCCTAACATAAAATAAATAGGGATGCACCGAATATTCGGCAACCGAAAGTATTCCGCCGAATATTGCAAAAAATGTCTTGGCTTTCGGTTAAGTGGCCAAATAATAAGGCCGGATAGTGGCGTGACGCAATTGATGCAATGAAACAACGAGCGCGGTGATCTGGCTACAGTTGCTAATTCCGATGTTCGATGTTTGATACAATGTTTCTGAATGGTAACTCTGTTTCTCTCTCTCGCTCACTGTTATAACAACATGACACATGCCGTCTCTCTCTCTCGCTCACACGCACGCAAAGAGCGAAATAATCAACACCGTCTTTGTTTTTCTATCTGTATCTCTCCCATTGGCAAACAACCCACTTCCTATTAACCTTATTTAGATTTGTTTTTATTATGTCAGTTGTTACGTCTATCGCAAGACCTGACAATACTGGACCTGGCGGATTCTGTTGGCGGAAACGTCGGCAGTTTGGAAGTACTTTAAAATCTCTGAGAGCGAGAAAAGGATTGCAGTTTGCAATGAATGCAACACCAACGTTTCTAGAGGGGGTTCCTCAGCTAAAACGTTTAGCACTTCTGGATTAATAAGCCATTTGAAAGCCAAGCATCCTCCTATATATGAGGAATACGAGAAAGAGACGGCTGCGGCTAAGAAGAAAGCTACATACAAAAAGTTAACGAAGGAATGCCTATAGCCTAATGAAAAAAAAATGAAAATATGAATGAAGTAATTATACTACTGTTATTTTACTGAAATATTTGAAGGATATTAAATAAACATTTACTTTCTTTGAATAAACATTTCTACAAATTTATTCTAGGCTACAATAGACAATATACAATAGTAAAAAAAATAGTGAAAAATTTAACAACCACATTTCACATTCGGTTTCGGTATTCGGCCGAAAATTTTCATTTTGGTGCATCCCTAGAAATAAACATACATTTATTAGAAAGTGGTCCTACTTGGCCATTTTTTTCTATCTCTATTTCTATTATTTTATTCTATCCTCTTCTGTAATGTATATTACACCCTTTCTGCTGAAACAAAAGAATTTCACCGTTATGGGATAAATAAAGTATAATCTTCTAATTTATGTCACTCATTTGAATGGTAAGCACTGACAAGACAGCGAGAAAAGAGAGTTTCTCACGTGATGTGTGTGCCCATGGGGAAGCAGCTTGTTAGCGGCCTGACACGTTTCTTTTTTTTAAACGTTGGTTGACCCGTTTCTTTTTTTTTTTTTTTGCTTTTAAACGGCATAGGGCTCCTTTACTGCTGGCCAAAAAACGCACGTCTGATCTACAGCTGGTGGGCTGCATTGCCGTTCACGCCCACTGCTGCGTGGTCCTGGATATCGAGTGTAACGGCACACATATTTCTACGCACATGAAAAATACATACATAAAAAATATAGTCCATGCACTACGGCGGTGGTCATGTTTTTTCCACTCCTCTTCCCCACGGACCATTAGTTGCTCTGTTATCTCGTTGTCTTGTCAATACTGGGCCAGGTTGATTGAGTGTGATTTGCATAAAGGAATTCTATAGCCAAATTATTCCTTAGTACAAGTATTCATTTAGCATCAGGACACCAAAATATTACATGTACATGGACCTCTTTTGTTGAGCAAATCGCAGTCTACAAGCAGTTAGCTGCAACCAACTTCCAAAAAGAGTCCCTAACTTAGAATTTACACAAAGTTATATAATGTGCCTGTCTCATTGGTCCAAAAACTGTTGGGGAGCGGCCCTGGTTTAAACTTGGCTATCCCTTGTTGGTGCACAGGCTGGTCCCAGCCTCTTGGCACTCAGCTGCTCCAATCGTCTTCAGCCAGCTTCCTAAAGAGGAGGAAAACCTAAACTCCCCCTTCGGGGTGATGAGTTGGCAACACAACTACTACAGGTCACACAATAGGAATATAAAACATTTTATTCTAACAAATCCCTCCTTTTACACCTTCTTGGTGTAAATCAATCAATCAATTTTCAGAAACGTTAACGACCTACAGGTACCGCCAGATCGGTACCTGTAGGTCTACCTCTCCCTGAGTTTGATCCTCGTTCTCATCTGACTTTTCTTCCTCAGCTAAAAGAGGCATCTGGTACGGTAGAGGGTCTTTTTCTTTGGAGAGAGCAGTTATAATTAATCGGTTTATCAACGTTCTGAGACAGGGAATACAACAACATGTAAACTACATGTAAAGTAGTAAATGTACAAGTAACCAGTGTTGGGCACATTACTTTGAAAAAGTAATTAGTTACAGTTACTAGTTACTTACCCAAAAAAGTAACTGAATTAGTAACTGAGTTACTACACTATAAAAGTAACTAGTTACCCAGGAAAGTACTAATGCGTTACTTTTTTAAGTAAAAAAATGCCAAATAATTTGGAGTAAAGCAAACAACAGATACCCATACAGGTTTTAATGTATTGCACCTCAACACAATTACAACTGAACTTTAAGCATTTTCTTTAAAAATCCAGCCTTCCTTGTTAGCTAGCTTGCCTTTATCGTGGGGCATGCCGGTGGCCACTAGCTTAACAGACGCGTGTGCAGTCGAGAGATGCTTCATTAAATTCGAGTTGCTTACATTTGACGTGGACAAAGTCTTTGGTCTTAGACACAGTGTGCATGTAACATGTACATTTTTACCTTTTACCTCGACGAGGTTAAAATACTGCCTATACTTCCACCGTGAAAACGCTGTCTTAGACTCAGCCTCGGGACTCGCCATCTCATCTGACATGCTGTGTGTGTGTGTGTGTGCGTGTGTGTGTGTGCGCGCGCGCTACGACCGTGTGTTGGTTTGTGTGTATACCCGCCCACCGGGTGTCTCTGGTTGGCTCAACATGAAATCTCTGCTTTAGCCAATCGTCATTACGTATCCCGCCCTTACCAAAGGGAGAAAAAAAGGCATGCCTGTATGCGAGTTGAGTGAGGTGCCAGTTTCTAAACGAGTAGGTTGGTTCAGTAACGCGAGGTAACGGCGTGTTGGTACCGGTAACGGCGTTACAACGATAGATGAAGTAACTCGTTAGATTACCCGTTACTGAAAAAAGTAACGCCGTTAGTAACGGCGTTTATTTCAACGCCGTTATTCCCATCACTGCAAGTAACTAATAAAAAACATCCTATTGAAATAAATAATGATACAATGATAGTCTTATACCTTCCGAACTGTCTGTCAAACCAACCTCCAAAGAGATCATCAATAGCAAACAGCATAATTAACCTCACAGGCCAGAAAAGCCTGGAAGGCGGAAAGAATGCCAAGGGCGATGTTCTAACCCGGGCATAATTGTGAACAGGCTTTTACGCTTTTGTTGGTGCCGAATTAGTTTTCTACTTCTTTGGAGCCTTCACCACTATTATCCAAATCAGTTCTAACCTCTGTGAAAGTGCGAGAGGGTGGAGGAGCAGGTACACAATGTGTCAGGTGGTGCCAATTTGCTCCAGCTTCACCTTTTACCTGGACAGCATGAGAGGTCACTTCAGTTCACTTCACTCTCATTGACATGAGAGCCAGAGGAAGTGCATCCAACAATGTCAACTTTGTTCCATGGCAGATTTTGCTCATTTTTCTTTTCAGTGTCTGGTTTGCTCTCTCAACCAGCCCTTGTGATGCTGGGTGATATACTGCTCCAAACCTATGTGTGATCCCTAATGCTTTCTCCACTTCAGCCAATTCTTTGTTGGTGAAATGTGAACCATTATCGGATCTCATGGTTTTAGGAACACCATATAGGAACGTCATCTGCAGCTGACGAACACGTAGTCCCCGCCTCCTCCAGTTTGGGGCCAACCAGAGACCGGCAACCGCACACCTGCATTTACCTATGGGAAACACTGCACACATATATGCGTGGGGCGAAACGGCTGCGGCCGTAACACCCCTTAAAGACTTAAAACTTAATTCAGGGGAAAGATGCCTTGATGCAAGTGCTTCTCTGTGTATAATACAGTGTGTCCACTCAGCATTAGGTGATGCCTTTTGATGAGTGCCCGAAGTCCGTTTCTCTTCCCTGCCATGGTTTGTGCACCATCACTGCAAACACCAATGCAGTTCTCCCACTTTAGCCCATTCTCAGTCAAGAAGCAGTCCAGCATTTTGAATCGCTCTTCAGCTTTGGCTCTGTCTCTGACATATTTACAAAAAAGTAGATCCTCACAAAGGGAGTCTGTCAAGTCAAAACGTACATAAGCAATAAACAAACAGTCTTTTTACATTACATTACATTACATTGCATTTAGCAGACGCTTTTATCCAAAGCGACTTACAGAGGAGGACATAAGCTGAGAAAGGTGTAAAGGAGCACAGAATAGTTGTTAGTTTTGTTAGGCAGGGAAGCATTCTCGAAACAGAAAGGTTTTTAGAAGTTTTTTAAAGGTCGAAAGGGATGTTGCCGTTCTTGTAGCCGTTGGTAGGTCATTCCACCATTTGGGGACGACCAGTTGCTGTCAGTTGCGTTATCAAATTGTAAGGCAAAACATTTGTCTTGAGTTTATCTACCAGCTGTTCTTGAAGATCGTTAGCAATGTCATCTAAACGTCTGGCGACAGTGTCATTGGACAGAGGGATAGTTTTTATTTTTGCAGCACTTGAGTCATCCAGCATGACAGAGACCATGTCTAATGCTGCAGGCAGTATCAGCTCCTCTGCTATGGTGTGGGTTTTTTTGCACTGAGCAATTTGGTACGCCACCTTATATGATGCTAACAGTGCTCGCTGGTTTACTGAAGTAGCATTCACAAAGCGGGATGATTGTTGGCAATATTCAGCACGTTTTCGCTGAAAAAACTCCAGCGGCTTATCAGCGTGATTGGGGTGTAATGTGTTTAAGTGGCGCCTTAGTTTATTTGGCTTCATGCTGTCCGCAGTAAACACACCGGTCTTTCCTCGTCCCCCACTGTAGTCACAGTGAAGCCAAGCGCTGCATACGCTTCGTCATATTTCCTAGTCTTAGCTTTCGGGTGACTTTCTTTTGTCTCATTATCTTCGTCTCTCTCCGCCTTTCTTTTCATCCCTGTTTAAAATTTCTTCATGTTGTCTCTTTAGGGTTCTGTTGTTGAATAACGCCACCATAGACCTAATACTCCCTGCGCATACTCTGACAATGAGAGCGCCACTAGCGTCAACTACTGTAGTGGATGTGCAATTACACTTTATTCTAGTATGGCAAAAAAAAAAAAAGCACATTCCCCAGGGTTACATGCGCCCCCCATGGCATCGCATCGCGCCCCACTATTTGAGAAGGACTGCTGTAAGGCATGATTCAGCTGTCGGTGCTGCTAGTAAAATATCATCGACGTATTGGATGACCATAACATCTTCTGGTAGCTTCAGGGGCTGCAGATGCTACTTCAGTACATTGGTCCTGTCCTGTGCTATCTCTGTAGCCTTGAGGTAGTCTGGCATAAGTGTATTGCTGACCTTTATAGGTGAAGCAAAAAATATTCTTGAGACTCTGCATCCAAGGGGAGACAAAAGAAGGCATTATCCAGGTCCACCACAGTAAAGAATTGATGTTGGGGACTCAGATTTTGTAGAGCCAGATAATGGTCAGGAACTGGAAGTGCCTCTGGTTGTGTTGCATCATTCACAGGGCGGAAATCCTGCACCATTCTCCAGCCCTTTCCTTCTCCTTTAGTAACCGGCAGAACAGGGGTGTTCCAGGCAGAGTGATAGGGCACTATTACTCCAGCCTGTAGCAATCCCGTAATGGTATCTTCTATACCATCGATTTGTTCTTGTCTCAATTTATACTGCAGTGTCCACACTGGGCCGTGGTGTGGTCTCACGGTGATGTGTATTGGTTCATTGTTCACTAGACCTACATCTTGAAGAGAAGTGGTCTATATTTGTTTTGGTAGTGCATCCAACAGTCTGCTGGTATCTGGATGATCAGTTTTTTCTCACTATGGCCAGGGTGACATGTGGGCTTGATTCTGCACTTAATGCATACCAGCTTTGTTGTTCTTGAGTAAGTTCACAGTATGATGCCACTCCCTCCTTTCCAGCTAAAATGGAGGTGATGCATAATTGATCTTGTTCCACTTCCATCTCTTCTTCCCATGCCTGTTGATAAAGCTCATCAGGTTGTATGACATAGTTTAAAGTGCTGTGTAACACATCCAAGGGAGCTTTATAGGTGTGTAGTGTCTGAAGCCATGGTTTCCATTGCATATATTCAAACTGGATATGGAGTTTGGGGGTCTTCAAAAAGAAGTTTCATCCAGTACACCTGAGTGTATGGTTCAGTAGGTTCGGGGATAGGGGCCATGTATAGGAGGTGTGCATAACTTGTAATACTAACCTGTTGTGGCTGAGTAGTTGTCAAATAGAGGCCTCCAGGGGTGCAAATAGATGTTTATGCCTAATTTGCCTAGAAGGTCAGGGCCCAACAGATTAACAGGGCAGTTAGGGGCATACAAAAATTGGTGTGTCAGTTTGACCTTCATGTTGCACTGTCAATGGAACAGTGAATGTCTGATTTTGCAGTTTCCCTGAGACCCCAATAACAGGAAGACTTTTCTCTGAGAGTGGTTGAGGAGTATTGATGCAGGAGTAAGTTGCTCCTGTATCAGCCATCAACATGTAAGTCTTACCATTTATGCTACAGGCCTCCATTGGTTCTGTTAGGAAGGAACAGAACTGGCCCACAGTGGTCTCTGGGCACCTTCAGCACTCCTCCTCCTCTATCTAGGCCTGCTGAGGCATCTGGTGGGAGTAGGGGAGTTGTGGTCCACCTCTTCCTTGTGGTGGGTCTCTTCTGCCTCTCTGTGGTTGCTGTTGTGTTGGTGCTCCTCCATTGGGGCAGGTGGATGCCCAATGTCCAAACTGTCCACACACAAAACAGGCGTTGTTCCTGCCAGGCCTAGTCCCTCTTCCTCTTGCCCCCATGACAGATCAGTCACTGTAGTTTCCAAAACATCTACTCTTTGCTGAGTCGTCTTCATCAGCCGGGACACGGCGCCTGCTAATCAAATCATTTCCTGTTCAAGTTGAATGTCATTTGGATTTGATGGCAAGTCCAGATCCAAAATACCTCCTTTTACATTGAGTAAGGGAGCCTGAATATGGCATTTCTCTCCTTTGGGATGGGCATTTGGGGGTAGGGCCTCAGGTAAAGAACGGTACATTTAAGCATGTTCCCCAGAGGGCACCGTTGGCTGAACAGGAACTCCATCCTTCAGCTGCTTCTCAGATTTCCTGATCTTCTGTCTCTCCTGGTATTTTCCTACTGATAACATTATCTCGCACATTGCCTTAGTCACAACATCTTTATCTCTTGCTCTTATCATTCTCCCATAAGCTGGTTCCCAACTTTTCT
Organism: Collichthys lucidus; assembly: GCA_004119915.2. NCBI lineage: Eukaryota > Metazoa > Chordata > Actinopteri > Sciaenidae > Collichthys > Collichthys lucidus. The sequence continues at coordinate 36,900,124 of CM014084.1, read as the reverse complement.
GTCCTGTTTTTAGCCCACTTTCATGTGGCTCCCCTTCTAGCCGCTGCAGCTGCTGTGTTAATGCACATGATGATTGAAGCAGTGGGGATAGGGGCCTCTGGGTCATTGGCGAGGAGACCTTGATCCACCCATTCTAACCCTAACCCTAAACCTAACCCATTCAGCTCCAAGCCTGTTTGCTTAATTTGTTCCAAGACCGTGGCATTGATTAAAAGTGGGAACGTGAAGCACCACTACGAAACAAAGCATGGCTCATTTGAGCAAACGTATAGTGCAGGTACCCAGATGAGGGCACAGAAAATAAGCGAATTGCAAGCTCAATATGCAAGATCGACTCGACTCATCACACGCACATTCACAGCCCAACAACGTGCAAATGAGTGAGCTTTAAAAATATCATGGATTTTAGGGCAGCATAAAAAAGCATTCAGTGATGCTCCTATTGCTACAACAGCAACCAAAAAGTCTGAAATGTTAGCAGAGGATGTTCTGGCACTGCTTAATGCAGCGGTTCAGTCTGCACCATGCCTATCTTTAGCCATTGATGAATCAACAGATGTTGCCGACAATGCCCAGCTTTTGGTGTACGTGAGATTTATCCACAACGATACAAAGCAGATATGTGAGGACCTGCTTGGTGTAACACCACTTGAGACACACACAAGGGGAGAGGACATATATGCAGCAATTAAAGAGATGTTGGGAAAGAGAGGCATCGACATGAAGCAAGTCGTGTCTGTCACCACAGACGGTGCCCCCTCCATGGTGGGAAAAGAAAAGGGGGCAGTGCCCCGAATGAAAAAAGACAACCCAGATCTTATTGCTTACCACTGTCTCATCCACCAAACTGTTTTGTGTGCCACACTGTCAGAGCAATTTGCTGAAATAATGAACACAGTGATGAAACTGATCAACTTTCTTAGGGCCTCCTCATCCCTTCAGCATCACCTCCTGAGAGAATTCCTGGTAGATGTTGAGGCAAAGGCAAATGACCTGCTGCTGCACAACAATGTAACGTGGCTGAGTAAAGGGAATGCACTGGGGCGTTTCTGGTCAGTTTGAAAGGAAATATCTGCTTTTTTAGAGCAGCTAAGCAGTCAGAGAGCAGCTCAGTTTTCACTTTGCGTTTTGTTGCAGATATGATGTCAGCAGTTCGATGTTTCCAGAGAAAGCTGGACCTTTTCAAACAGGATCTTGATGGAGAGTTGGAGCATTTTGCAACACTGCATGAACAGTGTCAGGCTGAGAGAGATCTGTCTTCCTATGTTGCCTTCACTGACAAGCTTGTCAGAAATTTCAGTGACAGATTCAACAACTTTCACCTTGGGCAGCAGCTCCTCCTGCCTATTCAAAATCCCTTCCTCATCAGCGATGTCAGATTATTTTCAAAGGAGGCGAGTCAGGCATTCAAGTGGGCACAAGCAGGATCTCTGCAGCTTGAACTCATTGATCTGCAAGGAAATGCTGCATTAAAAGAGCATTTTCAGATAAATGATCCATCTACTTTCTGGTTGCAGACTGTTCCTAAGGGTGTGTTCCCTGGTCTTTCCAGAGTTGCACTGCACACACTGACAATGTTTGGATCAACTTACAGCTGTGAATCAGCATTTTCAACTATGAACATAATCAAAAACAAGTACCGATCCAGGCTCACCAATGAACACCTACATGTCAGCATGAGAATGGCATTAACTTTGTTTCAACCCAGATTTAAACTCCTGGCAGGTCAGCAACATGCCCATTTCTCCCATTGAAGCAAAAAAAGAAGAAAAAGATGAAAGATAAAAAAAAGTTCAAGAATAAGAAGGAGAGTTCCATGAAAAATGTTTTGCACTTTTTTGTTCATTTTTCCTGAGTTTACTTTTTTATTTACACGAAGAAGGCTTCAATTAAGAAAGAAAGGACAGTTCAAAGAAAAATGTTTTATGAAAAATGAAGTTCAGTTTTTTTCACTTGAAGAGGCCTTCAATTATTCAAGCATGGGACTGTTGCATTATAGAAAAAAGGAAGTCCACTCAGCTTGCACTATTATTTATTTTATTCAAAGGATTCAAAAGGATTCCCTTTTGGTTGACTTGAAATAAAAACCTTAAAAGTATTTGATTGCCTGGGACTACTTTTATTTATGATAAGAGATTGAATATGTGTCTAATATCTCGCATTTTAAGTAAAAACTTAAACAATTAGTTACTTTTTAAAAATGTGGCCATGACTTTCGCTCGGACCTTCTACTTGGGCAAAATGTAATAACTGGACCTTGGGGACTTTTAATTGAATACCCCTGCTATATGTTATCCACCGCGCTTATTATTGGTGTGGGTGCCTGAAGGGCGCTGCTATTACTTTTCTACATTCTACTATTAATATTCTACAAATTATTCAACTTTTTCTGCAAATAATTTCCCATTTAAAATGCATTACACAAACTTCAAATCATTCTACAAAACTTCTACAAACATTCTACAATTTCAACAACTTGTACTACTACTACAGACTTCATTCAAATTTCAAATTCTACACAAACTCTTCAACTATTAAACTCGTATTTAACTTTTTTCAAAATCTTTTACCGTTTTTAAACTATCAAGGCTCAAAGTTCAGCAGGTCTTTAGTCAAATTTCTGGGTTTGTAATGGGTGTGTATGCGGTTTCCTAGAGTGATGACATCATCAGCTAGAGTGAAGAGCAGGGAGAAAAATCACTGAAAAAATAAAACGTATTTCACTACCGTGGCCTCAAATGCCCCACTACAGACACATAGAAACATAGAAACGTAGGAAAATTTGAGGTGATCACTGTTGAAGCTGTCAGCCTTATAGTTTTGGCTGTGTACAGGCAAATTGATCGAGTACCCCCCTCCACAGCCTCATTCACTCCCATGGTTTTTGAGGCAGAGAATTTACCGGAAGGAGCAGGGCGCACCTGTGCTTTCTCTGACTCCTACGGCCAAAGTTTATACAATTTTCACCTGAAACTTGACACAAACATTATACACAAGACAAGCATTCTTCTGGTCATTTCAGATTTTGGTTTGAGGCATACCTTATAGGTTTTTTTTGGCCCTCTTCGAGGGGGATCATTCAGACATATACTGTGCATTTCAGTGAGACAGACAGGCTGCATGGAGCACCTGTGTCTAATTAATGAGACCTGCAGCTCACCCAGGTTGCTTGGCAACCTCATCCTGCTTGAGGAGGAGGGGGGGAGGGGTCAGCAGACAAGCCGAGCGGCAGCCATTTTTGTAGTTCTTGGCACTTCAATTGAACTTGTCTGTGTAAAATGTGCGCACACACACACAGACACACACACACACACAGTAACACACACACACAGATCTTGTACTATTATTTTACTCAATTCTACTATTAATATTCTACAAATTATTCAACTCTTTCTACAAATATTTTACCATTTCAAATCCATCATAAAAACTTCAAATCTTTATACAGACCTACAATTTAAATGACTTCTACTTTACTACAGACTTAATTCAAACTACACATTTTAACAGGATCTTGTACTATTACACTTTTATTCAACATTTTTTTTAGATTCAACTCATTTAGAACATTTCTACAGACACAAGCATGCACACACACACACACACACACACACACACACACACACACACGCACACAAACACACACACACAGACAGACACACACACACACACACGCACACACACACACAGACACCGAACAGACGCTCAGTAAACAGATCGACATCATTGTGTTCAAACAATAAAAATCTGCTGATCTACGATCAATACAGGCTTACCTGCACACCTGGACAGGTGAGCTCACCCTGGTTGCTTGGCAACCTCAAGCATGCCTTTGACTAACTTTTTTTGTAGTCTGTGTATGATGTCAGACTATCAAGATTACATTTTTAATGTCGGCCATTTTATCCTTGTCTCTCACAAACACATAGATAGAGAGACAGACACACCACACACAGGCAGACAGACAGGCAGATGCACACACACACACAGACAGAACAAGCACACACACAGTTTTTCAAAATAAGAGTCCCTTAAAAATAAGAGCCCAGTAAGAAGGCAATGATGACACAGCTTGTTGTATTAATACTGGATTTTCTCTTCGAGGGACTTCATTTGAAACTTTTGTGTCAGAGGGTCAGAGGGAGAGGGACTGAGCATGCACAGCTGTCACAAGCATGCACACACACACACACACACACACACACACACACACACACACACACACACACACACACACACACACACACACACAGACAGTAACACAGACACACACACACACACACACACACAGACACACTGAACAGACGCTCAGTAAACAGATCGACATCATCGTGTTGAAACAATAAAAATCTGCTGATCTACGATCAATACAGGCTGAGCTGCACACCTGGACAGGTGAGTCTCAGGACAGTCTCAGGACAGTCTCTACAATCCTTCTACACTTTAAACTTCTCCCTTCTACAGACTTCATTCAAACTACACAGTTCACCAAGATCTTGTACTATTATTTTACTCAATTCTACTATTATTATTCTACAAATTATTCAACTTTTTCTACAAATATTTTACCATTTCAAATCCATTATACAAACTTCAAATCTTTATACAGACCTACAATTTGAACTACCTCTTCTTCTACTACAGAGTTCAGTCAAACTACACAGTTCACCAAGATCTTGTACTATAACTATTACTCTCTACAATTCTACTTGTTATCCACCGCGCTTATTCTTCTTATTATTATTATTCTTACGCCCTTTTTTGCCTCGCTTCTCCTCCCAGAGTTTTTGTCACACACACACAAAACTCAAAGCAGCTTTTCTCAACCGTCAATCATCTCCTCAATCCACAGCCTCCCTTAAGGACAGAAATAACAGAAGAATACTGCAACAAATTCATGGTCTTTTTCAAAAATAAAATCGACTCCATCCGCTCTGGCCTCTCCGGCTCCTCCACTCTGCCTGCCGTGACCACTGAACCACAAACTGTCATCTCCCATCCCCTAAATTCCTTCCCTTATGTCGGCCTTCCCGAGGTTGAGAATATCATTCGGAGAATGAAACCTTCCACCTGCACTCTGGACCCCCTCCCAACACCCCTGGTTAAAGATAACCTCTCTGCAATCAGCCCTCTGATAACCACAGTAATAAACCTTTCCCTCCAGACTGGATTTGTCCCTGCTGCTCTTAAATCTGCCATAATTAGACCACGTCTCAAAAAACCCACACTCAACCCAGAAGTTTTTGCAAACTACAGACCTATCTCAAATCTTCCCTTCCTCTCCAAAGCTCTTGAAAAAGTAGTTGCTGCAAATCTTCAGGACCATCTTAAAAATAACAACATCTTTGAAAAATTCCAGTCTGGTTTCCGATCTGCGCACAGCACAGAAACAGCCTTGGTTAGAGTCACAAATGACCTCCTGATGGCAGCAGACTCCGGCTCACCATCGCTCCTTGTCCTCCTCGATCTGTCTGCTGCATTTGACACTGTGGACCATACCATACTCCTCAACCGGCTACATCACTCCATTGGACTCAGTGACACTGCTTTAAACTGGTTCCACTCCTACCTCACTGACAGAACTGAATACATCTCTTTTGGCAATGCAAAATCCCAGACAAACACGGTTACCTGTGGGGTCCCTCAGGGCTCAGTCCTGGGCCCTATCCTCTTTAATTTATACATCCTCCCACTCGGCCGTGTTATAAATCGCCATGGAATTTCCTTCCACTGTTATGCAGATGACACACAGCTCTACATCAAAACTGGCACACACCCCACCCGAAATTCTCCATCACCACCATCAGCCGCCCTGCTGTCACTCTCAGCTTGTCTGGAGGAGATAAAGGCGTGGATGAATCTCAACTTTCTTCATCTCAACAGTTCTAAAACAGAGGCTATTATTGTGGGCACCCCTAACCAGATCCAGGCATCTCCCATAACCAGCCTCACCCTCTCTGGCCATGACATCCCCATCTCCTCATCAGTAACCAATCTTGGCGTTAGATTTGACCCCCACCTCACCTTTGAAACTCATATCAAACACCTCTGTAAGATCTCCTTCTACCACCTCAGAAACATTGCCAAACTCCGGCCAAATCTCACCTTACCAGACTGTGAAAAACTAGTCCACGCCTTTGTCTCCTCCAGACTTGATTACTGTAACGCACTCCTCATCGGGACCCACAGCAAACACCTTCACCAGTTACAACTAGTCCAGAACAGCGCTGCTAGGATCCTGATGCGAGTCCGAAAATCAGAACACATCACCCCCATCCTTCACTCACTGCACTGGCTTCCAATCTCCACCAGAATCAAGTACAAAATCTCTCTTCTAACCCATCAGTGCATCTATGGCAACGCACCCACCTACCTCAAAGACCTGCTCATCCCTCAAACCCCCACACGATCCCTCCGCTCCAAAAACCTTAACAAACTCTTCTGCCCAAGGACCAAGCTAAGCACCATGGGCGACAGAGCCTTCTGTGCCGCTGCACCCCGCCTCTGGAACTCGCTCCCTGATCATCTCAGATCACCACAGACTATTGAAAGTTTTAAAAAAGGGCTTAAAACTTTCCTTTTTTCAACATCGTATTTAACATGACTTCTCTTGCTGTGATTTATTTGTTTCTGTTGCTTGTGTGCATATACTTTGTGTGTGTATTGTAGCACTTTGAGATTTCGTTCAAATGTAAAGTGCTTTACAAAAATAAACTTATTATTATTATTATTATTATTACTTTTTCATCTAAATTTCTACAGTGTTACACAACATTGTATCACTTCATACTATTCTACTCTTTTAAACCAATTTCAACATTTTTAAGATATACCTCTTATGGCCTTTTTAAACTTTATAGTATAGAGACAGCTGAAGAGTGACAGGAATGTGAGGGGGAGAGAGAGTGTAAGAGACAGGGAAAAGACATGCAGAAAAAGGGCAGCAGGTGCGCCGCTGGGGCCGGCGGCGGCAGAGGGCACCCAGACCGCACTTTCCGCAGGAAATGCAGTTTTCTAGTTGAGTGTGCCTGAAAGCGCACACTATATATATTATCCACCGCGCTTATTATTGAGTGTGCCTGAAAGCGCACACTATATGTTATCCACCACGCTTATTGAGTGTGCCTGAAAGTGCACACTATATGTTATCCACCACGCTTATTATTGAGTGTGCCTGAAAGCGCACACTATATGTTATCCACCGCGCTTATTCTTCTTCTTATTATTATTCTTACGCCCTTTTTTGCCTCGCTTCTCCTCCCAGAGTTTTTGTCACACACACACAAAACGGGTATCAAAACGACCGGCTCGGCCGGGAATCGTGTGCTATGTCTTTTCTAAGAGATTCGCATGTTTTTCGCGAATTTATTCCATAAAGAATGAATGGGGAGGCCCGAAGAAAAATTAATTTCAACAGACATTGTAAACAATAAACAGCTTTGGCATACTTTCACCGAGAGACTTCATTTAAACTTTAAAACGGAGGTATGCTTGCCTTCCTATAGGGATTCACTACACTCATCGACAGCTTTTACCGTTTTTAAACTATCAAGGCTCAAAGTTCAGCAGGTTTTTAGTCAAATTTCTGGGTTTATAATGGGTGTGTATGTGGTTTCCTAGAGTGATGACATCATCAGCTAGAGTGAGGAGCAGGGAGAAAAATCACTGAAAAAATAAAACGTATTTCACTATCCTGGCCTCAAATGCCCCACTACAGACACGATTTATACATAGAAACGTAGGAAAATTCGAGCAGTCACAGTGATAACACTGTTAAAGCTGTCTCTTTTATAGTTTTGGCTTGGTACAGGCTAATTGTTTGACTACTCCCATTCTCAGCCTCATATACTGCCATGTTAAAAAGGAGGGACATTTTCTAAAGGAAGGCAGAAGTAACATTTCTCTCTCTTGCTCCTACGGGCACATTTCTTTATTTATCTACACAAAACGCTATGTAGACGATCAGGAAGGTCTCATCGTGCCTCAGGTTAAGCCGGTTCAATGATTGGAGATACGGTTTTGGCCTGAAATGCTTCCTGTTCGAGAGGAGGTCTCAGCATTTTCTCTCAGTTTCTAAGTGACATTCTAACAGGTGCTCCACTGATTACAGTTGGTCATGGTTGCTAGGCAACCTCAGCAACGTCTGTGTGAAATGGCTGACAAAGATAGCAGAGGTTAGCTCGCGCGCACACACGCACACACACACACACACACACACACACACACACACAGACACACACACACACACACACACACACACACACAGACTGAAACACATGAGACAAAAGAAGAAAAGACTTAAAACTGGCAGCCATTTGAGTAGTTCTTGGCACCTTATTTGAACCTGGCTGTGTAAAATGGCAGACAGAAACAGCAGAGCAGCAGCTGTAGAGACATGATATTTGCTAACATTAGCGACCAATGCTAAAATTACTGCTAATTAACATTAGCCACTAAAAATTAAATACATGTTAATTACTAACATGCTAATGTCAACATGCTAATGTTAATTACTAACACGTCAGCGCATAGACATATATACATAGACGCCGCATTGAGCGCTGAATCGTACGTTGACGTCGTCGCCATATTGGATCGGGCCAGTAAACTAATACAAGGAAATGGACTGAACTTCATAAAGCGCCTTTCTACAAAGTTCTTTAAGTTAATGTCTCTTATACACCCATTCACACACACACACTAATATATCTGGGAAACAAACAGGCACCAAAAACAACGTATGTAACTTTTAAAGTGATGATTATAAATGTTTACTCTTTTATGTAAGCACCAAACCAACGTATGTATTTTTCTGTTTTGTAGTGTTTACAGCTACTAATGTGTGTAACACTGTTACTGTGATGATAAATATTGAAATATTTATATTTAACATTTAATCTGTGTCTATAATAACCAGATCCTGAAATGTAGATGTGACATGAGGGTTTTCTGAATAAAAAGCAGTAACGTGTACATTACTCGTGAACATATATACATACATATAGTACACACACACACACACATATATATATATGTGTGTGTGTGTGTGTGTGTGTGTGTGTGTGTGTATGCATGTACATGTTAGTGCTCTTTATTCAGAAAACCCTCATGCATCGCGTCATTACTGTTAGCCACTAATATATGCCTGTTAGTTCTGCCTGTTAGTGGCGCCACCATTATTGTTAGCCACTAAGAATGAAATACATTATAATTGCTAACTTGGTAATGCTAACATGCGCTGGTGCACTAGCAATTAGCATTAGAGAGAGACAGATAGGAAAATCCTTCTCTCTTGGAGAGAGATAGACAGACTTGCCTGTATGCCTCTATGCTCTTTGTATGTCATCACCAAGCTGCTCTCGCATTTCATGGCCTGATTTGACATTTAATAACTTTGATTGGAGGACAGTTACAGAACGAATCCTATTGGATGTTTGTGTTTTGGCTCCATTTATATACTGTGGTCCGACTAGTACTCCCCCTTTCCCGCTCTTCATCTGAGGTAAGAGGACATTATTTTTAACTGTGTATTTAGTTAGCTAGCATGCTACTTTTATAATTGTGGCTTATTATGTTAGCTATGTTAATTGTAATATATAGTATAGTATAGTATAGTATAGTATAGTATAGTATAGTATAGTACAAGGGCTCTAGGTTAACACACACCACCAAATTCATTTTGTGCATCAAAAAAACTCACTAGCCAGCTTGGCCGGTGATAAATGAGGCCATGAGCACGGTTTCTATGGGAACCCGCAGAGTACGGGCTCTCATTCAGTAGCGCTCGTAAGTATACGTCCATAGACATACATGTATGTATATATGTCTATAGACGTAAGCGCCGCAGAACGGCTCCGTCCTCTGCCCGGCGTCAATTTACACCGGTTACAGAAGCGTAACGAGCCATATGTATACGCGTAAGATCACCTGAGAATCCCGAAGGTACGCGAAACTTCACGCTGTTTACCAAACAGGTTTCTCCTCTCCTTTCACGGTGCATGTTCTTCTAGACATGCTTCTACAAGTGTAAATATGCCGTGTAGTTAATTAGTTTCGCCTTTGCCTGTTTTTACGACCGGCAGTTTGCACGGGGTGTTTTATTTTGAAATTCCACCGGATTCTCTTTGCTTTTTTTGTGTCTGGCTGGCTTACGCCCCCTAATTAATTGACATATGAAACACTAAATGAGCTAAATGAATTGAGTGGCAGAGTGTGTGTGTGAGTGTGTCTTTCTCCATTTCTGCTCCCTCAGCCAAGCTGCATGATAAAAAAATACTAATGCAATCAATCTAACAATCAATCTAACCATGTTTATAAGCCGGACTTTGTTTTTCTTGCTCGGTTTTGGCCATTTCACGGTGTATGTTCTTCTAAACATGCTTCTACAAGTGTAAATATGCCGCGTAGTTAATTAGTTTCGCCTTTGCCTGTTTTTACGACCGGCAGTTTGCACGGGGTGTTTTATTTTGAAATTCCACCGGATTCTCTTTGCTTTTTTTGTGTCTGGCTGGCTTACGCCCCCTAATTAATTGACATATGAAACACTAAATGAGCTAAATGAATTGAGTGGCAGAGTGTGTGTGTGAGTGTGTCTTTCTCCATTTCTGCTCCCTCAGCCAAGCTGCATGATAAAAAAATACTAATGCAATCAATCTAACAATCAATCTAACCATGTTTATAAGCCGGACTTTGTTTTTCTTGCTCGGTTTTGGCCATTTCACGGTGTATGTTCTTCTAAACATGCTTCTACAAGTGTAAATATGCCGCGTAGTTAATTAGTTTCGCCTTTGCCTGTTTTTACGACCGGCAGTTTGCACGGGGTGTTTTATTTTGAAATTCCACCGGATTCTTTGGCATTGAGAATTTTTTTTGTCCCGGGCCCAGCCAAACCTGTCAGCGGCCCTGGTCTCAGCTACTGGAAGGTCACTAGTAGAGCTTAGTGTACAATGTTGGCCTGACTAACAGCTCTTGCTGTGGGTGTGTAAAACATGAAGGCTACTGCTGTATATGGACTTCTTGTTTTATTGTTTCAATATGTTTGTTTCTCTCTCTCCGTGGATCAAGCTCCAAGCAGAAGGGTGGTTATAACCACCCCTACCGATGCCGATAACATTAAGTATCAGTCTCAGCTACTGGAAGGTCACTAGTAGAGCTTAGTGTACAATGTTGGCCTGACTAACAGCTCTTACTGTGGGTGTGTAAAACACGAAGGCTACTGCTGTATATGGACTTCTTGTTATATTGTTTCAATATGTTTGTTTCTTTCTCTCAGTGGATCAAGCTCCAAGGCGGCTTGCCCACAGCACCTGCCGCCCTATCACATGTGCCAATGGCAAAAACAGTATCAGTCTCAGCTATTTAGTACTGTCATGAGCCACACTTTTTAGTTAACTTTTTTTTAATCAACTGAAGTAATTGTTCTGTTTGTCTTCCCATAGTCAGAGTCTGGATAATGGGGGACAGCTATGTCCGACGTGGTGCCCAGAGAGCTGCAGAGACGACTGGAAGGAACTTGGGCCTTACTGACGTCTCCATTTGCTGGTTTGGCTGGGGTGGACTGCGTTGGAGACGTCTTCTTCCCTTTTTCCAAAGCTGCCTGCGAGGAAGAGCAGCACCGGATGTCCTCCTCATCCACTGTGGCGGGAACGACCTGGGGGAGACCACCAGTTTTGAGCTCGTCACCCAGGATGAAGGAGGACCTGCACCAGCTTCACCACTGGCACCCTCACATGATGATAATGTTTTCTTCATTGTGTCAGAGGTGCCAGTGGAGGGCTGGTGCAAATCCGGTGAGAGTAGACAAAGCCCGGAAATTTGTCAACAGTGTTATGGCTACATTTGTCTGTGGTGGTCTGTGGTGCCATTGTTGAGCACCCTCTCATTAAACATAACACTCCAGGTCTATTCTTAGTAGATAAAGTTCATTTCACCCCTAGGGGAAATGATATTTTTTTAAATGCAATAGCCAACTGTCTTAAACTCACTCACTCACACACACACACACACACACACACACACACACATACATATATATGTGTGTGTGTGTGTGTGTGTGTGTGTGTGTGTGTATATCTATGTGTGTGTGTGTGTGTATGTATGTACATGTTAGTGCTCTTTATTCAGAAAACCCTCATGCGTCGCGTCATTACTGTTAGCCACTAATATATGCCTGTTAGTTCTGCCTGTTAGTGGCGCCACCATTATTGTTAGCCACTAAGAATGAAATACATTATAATTGCTAACTTGACAATGCTAACATGCACTGGTGCAGGATTAACAGGATCTTGTACTATTACACTTTTATTCTTTTTTTTTTGAGATTCCACTCATTTAGAACATTTCTACAGACACAAGCATGCACACACACACACACACACACACACACACACACACACACACACACACAGACAGACAGACAGACAGACAGACACACGCACGCACACACACACACACACACACACACACACACACACAGACAGTAACACAGACACATATACACACAGACACACTTTTAGGCTGTAAAGACATGCTATTTGCAAACATTAGCGACCAATGCTAAAATTAGTGTTAATTAACATTAGCCACTAGGAATCAAATACATGTTGATTACTAACATGCTAATGCTAACATGCTAATGCTAACTGCTAGCGCATCAGCGTTAACATGCTAATGCTAACATTCTAATTCTACCATGCTAATGCTAACTGCTAGCGCATCAGCGTTATCATGCTAATGCTAACATGCTAATTCTAATTAACATTAGCAAATTGGAATTAAACACATGTTAATTTGTAACATGTTAATGTTAACAATGTTAATGCTAACTGCTAGCGCATCAGCATTAACATGTTAATGCTAACATTTTCATGGTAACATGCTAATGTTAACTGCTAGCACATCAGCGTTAACATGCTAATGATAACATGCTAGTGCTAACATGCTTATGCTAACATGTTAATGCTAACATGCTAATGTTAACATGCTAACTGCTAGCACATCAGTGTTAACATGCTCATGTTAACATGTTAATGCTAACACACTAATGCTAACATGTGCATGCTAACATGCTAATGCTAACTGCTAGCGCATCAATGTTAACATGTGCATGCTGACATGCTAATGCTAACATATTAATGCTAACATGCTAATGATAACATGCTAATGTTATTTGCTAGCATGTAAACGCTAGCTGCTCCTGTGTCTAAATAAACATGTTAACAATGACTATTTGAGGTGTGCTTTTTCGATACAGACCCCCAGCAACAGCCCACTTCTCACTCTGAAAATTTCTTTTCTAGTACTGAATTTGCTGAGCAGTGTCAGTAATAATGCATGGGGGCGACAGGGCCAGAGTCAGGCACACTCAAAATTTCTTTAGAAATGTTCTAGTTCTTCTTACGCCCCTCCCCCCTCTCCTCCTTGAAGGAGGAGAGGGGGGAGGGGCCAGCAGAAGCTGAGTGGCAGCCATTTTAGTAGTTTTTGGCACTTAAATTGAACCTGTCTGTGTAAAATGGCAGACAGAGACAGCAGAGCAGCTAGCGCGTTAACATGCTAATGATAATTAGCATTAGCCATTAAGAATTAAATACATGCTAATGTTAACATGGTAATGCAACATGCTAATGTTAATTGCTAGTGCATCAGCGTTAACATAGTAATGTCAACATGCTAATTCTAACATGCTAATGTTAACTGCTAGCGCATCAGCGTTAACATTTTAATGTTAACATGCTAATGTTAACATTAAAATGCTAACATGCTAATGGTAACTGCTAGCGCATCAGTGTTAACATGCTAATGTTAACATGTTAATGCTAACATGCTAATGCTAACTGGTAGCGCATCAGCGTTAACATGCTAATGCTAACATGCTAATGTTAACATGCTAATGGTAACTGCTAGCGCATTAGCGTTAACATGCTAATGTTAACATGCTAATGCTAACATGCTAATGGCAACTGCTCACGCATCAGCGTTAACATGCTAATGTTAACATGCTAATGCTAACATGTTAATGGTAACTACTAGCGCATCAATGTTAAAATGTTAATGTTAACATGCTAATGCTAACATGCTAATGTTAACTGCTAGTGCATCAGCGTTAACATGCTAATGTTAACATGCTAATGTTAATGTTAACATGGTAATGCTAACTGCTAGCGCATCAGCGTTAACATGCTAATGTTAACATGTTAATGCTAACATGCTAATGTTAATTGCTAGCACGTAAGCGCTAGCTGCTCCTGTGTCTAAATAAACATGTTAAAAATGACTATTTGAGGTGTGCTTTTTGGATACAGACCCCCAGCAACAGTCGTCACTCTCAAAATTTCTTTCTTAGTACTAAATTATCTGAGCAGTGTCAGTAATAATGCATGGGGACGACGGTGCCAGAGTCACGCACACTCAAAATTTCTTTAGAATTTTTCTATTTAGGTAATGTTACTTCTGTTGGTGTAGAATTGTCATAGAGTTAGCAGCATTTATCACAGGGGTATTCAGGGTTTTCCCACATTTTTATATGAGGATGTTGTTGGCATTGTACTGAATGAAATTTTTCAACAGATCTCCCTGACCTGCCAGCAGCTTTTGCTTACCTCTTTGGGCTGATCTACACTTGGAACCTCCAGTATCGAAAAGAACTGAGGTACCAACCCGTCATTCCGAATGTGTAAAATACTGACAATTTGTCACGCCCCTTGACGTCTGATATCGACGTAAAAGGTACCCTTCCACGTCTGTATGAAACACTGGGTTGTCAATTGACTCCAGTATAATCCGTTTTCGCTGCTAAAAGACGCTCAGAGCAGAGCTCCAGCCGTCCTTTTACTCCAATAATAACCCGACCACAGCGATACATGACGCTGCAAAATACAATCTGATTGGACAACCGAGGACCCTCTGCCTGGAACTGTTTTTCTCACTATGTCAAAGATTTCTTTTATTGATATCATCAACGTTTCTTAGCACAAACACGCCAATGTGTCACTGATATTTCAACAATAAAATAGTTTCATGCTGTGGCCCTCAGTATGTTTTTTTCTCCTTCTAGCCTGAGAAGTGAACTTTTATTCTTATGTATTGGATAGCGGAAAGGCCTACACTACCCAGAATGCTCGACCACCGACGATTTGCGAGCCACAATCTGATTGGACAACCGATGACCTTCTTCCCGAAACTGTTTTTCTAACTATGTTAAAGATTTCTTTTATTGATATCATCAACGTTTCTCAGCACAAACACGCCAAAGTGGTACTGATAATTCAACAATAAGATAGCTTCATGTTGTGGCCCTCAGTATGTTTTTTTTTCTCCTTGTAGCCTGAAGAATAAACTTTTATTCCTATCTTTTAAATAGCGGAAAGGCCTACACTACCCATAAGGCTCGACCACCGTCGATTTTTGACACCCCTGTTGTATCTTTTTTGGTTAAAAGCACTTTAAGTTCATTGCTAATGAATTACTTCATTATTATTCGGATTAAAAAGATAAATAGTAAACAGATTTTAAAAATACAGTTAAAGGCAAGTGAATATTTTGGAGTTAATGTTATTGCTGTTATTCAGAATGGCCAGTAGATGGCGTTTAGTGTTCACAAAAGGAGGGAGAAAAAAAACACTTTTTTGAACAGAAGAAGCAGAAAAATGAGGCTGCTGAATGTTATCTGTCCTGTATACTTTATTTCCTTTATATAAAAGGTAAAAAGACCGTTCGGCCTCCGGCTTCGTCATTTTTTCACACTTTTAGAAGTTGCATCTAAACTATTCCCACAACCCCTTCACGTCTGATACGCAAAAGGTATCTTCCCAGGTCTGTATAAAACGGAGCACAAGCACAAGATCACACAAAACACACGAGCAGAAGATGAAGATGAAGATGAAAATGGTGATGGTGATGGTGAAGAAGAAATTGATTCTAACCGGGTATGTAAAAAAAAGACTACTTTGAGAAAGTGAAAGTATGTTTTAGAAAGAGATTACTTTGATTCACTAGTCTCACAAAGTAACAGTTTAAGGCATTTAAAAATGGCTACCGTCAGTGTGCTCGGTAGAGTAAGCTTACGACTGTACGTGGCTTGAACACAAGTGAACATAAGCATTTTAAAACATTTTAAATGTATCCTGTTTAACCAAATACCCAGTATCTGAGCCGTAGTTGGAAGTTCTGATCTTGAATCATAATCTATGTTTTCCCTTCTGATGTTGATAAACTGTAGCTGCTACAGACCCTAAGACAAAAAGAGAGGTCGTTGAGAAGGTGACGGCTGAGAGGAGGAGATGATCCTTTGCAGGGCCAGCCCAGGACAGGACAGCGCTTAAAGCACGAACTCTGGATTTGGTAACGATCTCCTCAGACTATAAGTAGTAAAGTTTCACTGGATATTCAAGCTATAACAAGCTTACTGGCTAATACTGCCCCTCCCCTTCTTTCTTTTTTTTCCAGTTATTTTTTTTACATTAATATATATATATATATCAGAGGTGGCTCCTTCAGTGAGGAGAGGGAGGAAGATCCTCCTTAAAAATTTTAAGAATAAAAAGTTGAAATTGTCTTGACCAATTTAATTAATTGCTGTCCTTGAATATTACTATTTTAATGCCAAAATACATATATAACATGTACATTGTATTAATTTATCTGGGTAAAATTACATGAGCACCCCCTATCGCTATTAGAAAATACTGCACGCGAATTGGATTGAATAGGAGCCGAAAGGAGGCAGACGGAGAATCTTCCTCCTCTGGGCTTCCATTCACTCCCATTCAAATAGTCTCCGGCACTGACGGCTCGTGGCTGCCATAGCCTTCTATTGCGAGAGGAGGAAAAACCTCCTTTGGGCGGGTGGGACTAGCGAAGAGATCTGACAAGTGTCACAAAATATGAACCAATAGGCTGCAGTGCTATAGCACGATGAACAAATAAGCAACGTCTTTAGCTGCTTGGGGGGAGGGGTTATTTTATCAAACTTCGGTTGCTAGTAGCACTTCGGCAGTCGAGTCAGATCAGATGAGAACGGCATATGGCAAGCTTGAAGTGTATTGAATGACTTATGACTATATATTCAACTATATATAAATAGTTGTGAAATAATGTTACTGTTGTTCTTTTACTTGTTGACTGTTGCCAGTTGTTTGACACCGTGGAAATGATGTTATTGAATTATTCAGGAAAAAAAACTATTCTCGACTCAACCCGTATATATATATATATATATATATATATATATATATATATATATATATATATATATATATATATATATATATATTATGGCATGCCGTTCAGGAAATTAAACCTTTGAATATATTGAATGAAGTCTGAATATATGGAATGAAACTCTGAATATATTGAATGAAACCTTGAATATATTGAATGAACTCTAATATATGAAATAAAACTCTGAATATATTGAATGAAACCTTGAATATATTGAACGAAGTCTGAATATATGGAATCAAACTCTGAATATATTGATTGAAACCTTGAATATATTGAATGAAGTCTGAATATATGGAATGAAACTCTGAATATATTGATTGAAACCTTGAATATATTGAATGAAGTCTGAATATATGGAATGAAACTCTGAATATATTGATTGAAACTTCACTGACGTCAGACCTAGCGGCAGTGCCTGCAGCCATCTTGTGTAACAGTCTGTAAAAGCGAAAGACAATGAGTCAGGCCGCCCGCAATCTAGTTGCAGCGATATTAAGCAATGAGGACATGATAAATACACTGGCGAATGCGTGTTGAAATCCTCCCGAAAAAGTTTGCTCAATTTTTAACCGTTTTGTTTAAAGTTTCGCCATAATCTCATTATGCATCTGTCTGTCTGTTAGCAGTCCGCTGTGTGAGTAACGTGCCCAAAGCTGACAATGTGTCGCGAATCATAAAATACGTTCAATACTAATATATATAGACTTCACGGCTTCTTGTGTAACGTGTGGATGCTATAGCTAAAAGTGAATGACAACGAGTCAGTCCGCTCACAATCTCGTTGCAGCAATATTAAACTATGAGGACATCATTAACACTGCGTGTACGGGCCAAAATCCCCCCGATACCCCTGATCAATACCGTTTTCCTGACAAGGAAGTTCGCTCCCTTTTAATCGTAGTAGACATAAAACAGGTGATTTAATGAAGGTAAAACAGTGAATGGCCGTGCGTAATGCTCTCTGACGCGGCACTTCTCCGGGACTGGAGAAGCTGCTGCGGCTACAGGGATTTCATCTTTTTACAGCCTCTCTTGTTGGCATGTCGGAGAATGCAAAGAAGGGACTCCGTTGCCTGCTCCTAAAGAAAACAAACGGAACTGAAAGCTGAAATGCTAAAAGTCAAGGACTCTTACCAGAGAATCCTCAGCCACCAACCACTCCTGGAAACAGACGAGGAGGAGGAGGAAAATTCAGAGGATGCTGCTGAGAGTGACTTCAGCACTTCTGATGAAGATTGAGAGAGTGTGTGTGTGTATGTGTCACCATTGGTATTATGACTCATAAAATAAAAAGTTAATCACTTCTCTGTTCTCCCCAAAATCTGACCCTCTTCTTTTCCGGTCACTATCTCCTTATAACTCATCAAAGCTTTGAGGCAGGGGGCTGAAATTTGAGTATGCGTATCGAGACGTGGGCCACAATCACTGAGCCGAGTTTCGGACCCGTGGCCCCTTAAGAAGGGTCAGAGGTCAGCCGTTCTGTACTCAATGAGGCCTAATAGTGAAGGCTTTAACACCTTTTTGGGATTAACTTATCAATGCTTTAAGGCAGGGGTCTGAAATTTGAGTATACATATATATTTATTTGTCCTATTTTGATTCTATTATTTTTTTTCCGTGTGTGTGTAATGAGAAGTAGACCACAAATGTGAGATATTGAGAGCTGTGAACACATTATGAGATATTATTGATCTATTGGATTCATAGATGTTTTATGTACTTAAGCCAGTAATAGAGTGAAACAGACACTGACACTGACTGAAATGTGTATTCAATATTTTATTCTGAAATTGTATGATGGACTTTAACTTTATTTCTATTGTAAATTTCAACATGTTAAACTTTGAACTGGGAACTTGTGGTGCCAACTCTGCAACCTGTGGTGGGCAGTTTTACAGATAAGCTTGCGCAGGTTCCCATGTGTCATCCCACACTTTGCCACTGTCAGGAAAAGAAAACAACAACAATAACAACACACACACACAATATAGGTTAAAAGGATAAGTTAGGTTGTGACATATAAGAATATCTAGGTTGAAATATCTTCTATATTCATGTTATGCTTTATACAATTTCATTTTAATCCAAATTAGTCAAATTTTATTTGTATAGCCCAAATTCACAAAACGCCTCGGAAAGCTTTACAATCTATATAGGGAGTGACACCCGGTTCAAGTGAGGAAAAACTTGCCACAAAAAAACAGGGAAAAAATGTGGAAGAAACCTCAGGAAGAGCCACAGAGGAGGGATCTCTCTCCCAGGACAGACAGAAGTGCAATAGATGTCATGTGTACAGAACAAATCAACACAAACATATTGTACAATTACAATGACTGATAAAATGACAATGAATCACAATGAATGATAAAATTGTTACAGTAGCAGTGGAACCTGTGATAGAGATAGAGAAACACAGATGCACAGCAGCAGCAAATCATCAACTAACTATAAACTGTAATGGAGATATGGTAGCAATAATCACAGTAATAATATATGTAGTGGACGTCATGCAGGACCACAGCAGCAGCCACGATCCATGAGAACCTGCTGGACGAGAGCACAGAAACCTTAGCACAGAAGTTTAGTTAGTGACATGCATTAATGAGACATGTATATGTATAGATGGTGAGAGAGAGAGAGAGAGAGAGAGAGAGAGAGAGAGAGAGAGAGAGAGAGAGAGAGAGAGAGAGAGAGAGAGAGAGAGAGAGAGAGAGAGAGAGAGAGAGAGAATTTTATTTGATGCAGGGGCGCAAATAGTGGGTGTGTCAGGTGTGTCATTGGGGGCAGCTTCGTCCCCCCCCAGTTTCTCAAACCTATCTGCGCGCCTGATTTGATGTGATAACTATTTTCAACAATATAAACATTTGTTTCTAGTCCAACACAGTGGTTACT
Organism: Collichthys lucidus; assembly: GCA_004119915.2. Classification (NCBI taxonomy): domain Eukaryota; kingdom Metazoa; phylum Chordata; class Actinopteri; family Sciaenidae; genus Collichthys; species Collichthys lucidus. The sequence continues at coordinate 36,880,012 of CM014084.1, read as the reverse complement.
ATCTACCATGTTGCGCAGGGCTTCCACTTCACTTTAACGTCTTCGTTTCCCTGAAAGACATGATATAAACAAAAGAAAGACATACAAGTTGCATATATAAAGGAGCTGTTAGACATTGAGCTAATAGGATTTTAAAAGAACGTAAACATCATGAAGGCAGCAAGACCACGTAATATCAGGTAGTATGTTCTTATTTCTCAGAAACTGAGAGGAATTGGAGCCAAATGCAGATTCAATGGCTGAATTAGTGTAGATCAATCAAGTACAAACGCTTATATATAGTCAGGCAGGCACAGGTTAAAACTGGGAAGTCTCTGGGACTGGGACTGGTCCAGCGTCAACATTTTCCACAGAGGATGGTCCAGCTGCTGGTGTCCCATTTTTAGCTGCTTGTGGATGTTGTTCTGGTGAAGCTTGTAATTCTGCAAAATTTAAAATATTAAATATTCATTAATAGGGGTTGTACAGTACACACATTAACAAAAAAGTATTATTTTTTTTTCCTGTCTTAAGATTTTTTTTTAACCTAAGTTACAACTTGTAAATATTGGGATAAAATAAGTCATCTGACACCCTCACTGACCCAAATCAATAAATACAAGTACTGTGAGATTTAGTGCTTTTTTTTACATTACATACATTTTTACATTGTACACTGCAAAAACTATTGCCTAGATCTAACTCAATAAAAATAAGGCAACATTTTCCAACCACTTTTTGTAAGTTTAGTCAACTAATTGGTATTTTAAGTAAAGAAAACCTAATAATATGTATTTCGATTTATGCCAAAAAATTAAGTTGCTTTTACAGAAAAAGCCAAGAAATTGAGTAAAATCAATGAAAAAAACATCAGCATGTTAAACACACAAGACTTAATTAAAATAAGTAATATTTAACTCTATTTCTACTCTATTTTATTAATTTTGACCAATTCACCCTTTCTTTGTTTAAAAAATGGAAACTGCTTAAAATAATTAGTTAGCATAATAATAAAAAGACATATCAAATTCCAACCGTTATTAAATCATTACCATATCAATTAACAGTGGCAATGAGCTGGACAGTACAGTCAACATCTATATTTAGTGCACAGAATGCATGACCTCAACTTTTTAAAGTGCTAAACACCTTCACAGTAGTTTTCTTTTTTTTTTTTTTTTTACTGTATACATATTAAAACATTTTCACAAGCCATATCCAAACTGTTTCAATAAGCTGGACAGTCAAGAACATCAGTATTTAGTGCATAAATGAATGCATGACCTCAGCATCTCCAGTTTTACTTAGAACATTCACAGTACAGTGTCTTGCTAAAACAATTTAACCATAAGATTATCTGTACTTCTGTAACAACTCACAAGCAGAACATCTTGTCTTTCAGTGTGTATATTTGGAAACATTTTAACTTAAACAACTCACAGATCCCTCCTTCTGAGGAGTGTATAAAACATAAAAAAAGACCTGCAGATATATATATATATCGTCTTTGTCAGTGGCAACACTAATTTTGCTTAAAAACAAACGTTGTTGTTTCAAACTAACTTGTACAAATACATTGCAGTTTATAAAGATAATAATAATAAAAAAAGGCCGCAGTATCGCGGTATTACCCGGAACCGTGATACTTTGTCTGGTATAGTATCGTGGTTACTCATTTTAGTATCGTGACAACAATATATTTTTTTTTTACTGTGTACATATTAATAAAACATTTGAACGCCTTCACAGCAGTATTTGTTGTTGTTAGTTTACCATGTACATAAAGAACAACAACTTATCCAAACAGTGGCAATGAGATGCACCATATAAACAGTCAAGAACATCTGTACTTAGTGCATACACAAATGCATGACTTCAGACTATTATGTGCTTTTTTTAGTTTTAGTGCTTTTTTAAGTTATGAGTACATTTTTTTTACTGTGTACATCACATAAACAACTCACAGATCTCACCTTTTGACCAGTTGCAGCTTCACAGTGGGGGCCATATCCAAACAGTGGTAAGGAGATACACCATAAACAGTCAAGAACATCAGTATTTAGTGCATACGAGAATGCATGGCCTCAGATTATGTGCTGCAGAATAACATTCAGAGTTCTCTTTTTTTACTGTGTACATCACATAAACAACTCACAGATCTCACCATTTGACCAGTTGCAGCTTCACAGTGGTAAATTTAGTGTGTATAAAACATAGCTGTTCATAAGTGCAAGCTGACAGTCATGGCTCACTGCCTAAGCAAGAAGCTTGTTTTTCAGAGTTATGAATTTGGGGGTCGGTTTTGGGCGCAGTGTGTCGAGTCCCACAAAAACTCTTTGAAACACCTCAAATTAAGGGTCGACCGATATATCGGCCGGCCGATATATCGGGCCGATATTAGCGTTGTTTAGGTGTATCGGCATCGGCCGATACACATGGCCGATACGGCCGATACGCATCCAGCGTCATTTACAGACAGGCGTTCAAGGGCAGCTCTGTGAAGACCCGCTATGCACGCTGCTGCAGCCCCCGCAGCATAGTATGCACATGGCATTGCACTGCATACAGTAGCATGCGTGTGCCTGAAAGTCATTAAGTGAGTCGAAAAAAACGGGAATGCTGTTTAAGTGCGTCGCATTTAAACTGCCAACCTAAACTAGGGAGCTGTAACACTAAGAGTAGGCTGTGATGCAATCACCCGCAGTTTAAAGTTCAAATGAAGTCGGTGTTGTTATCAGTCACTGTCAATTCGGCGTTTGCAGGAGTTAAACCGGCGAACACCGGTGAAGCAGCCCAGTGTGTGTGTGTGTGTGTGTGTGTGAGTGAGTGTGCACGCACGTGAGGGAGAGACAGATGGAGCGAGAAAAAGTGATCAGCGCGGAGCGGAACAGTTGCTGTAATCAGATAACTGCACAACGAACCCAACAGTCCAGGACCTAATGAAACGTTTTGGGGTTTCGAGAAGAGGCTTGCTAAGCCATAGACTACTTTAGCTTACGTACGGGAATATTTTTCAACACATGGGGTAGCGCCGTGTCAGTGCATGTCGACACCGCGGGAGCAATAATGGCATGCGAGTGATTATCACTGAATAAACTTCTAAATCCCTCCTAAACGTAACTCGCCACGCATATTGTGTGCAATATAAGGGTACACTTCGTTAGAGTTAGAGGTGGCGTGGGATTTGATATTAACTAAGACAATGTCGAAATGGATAAAGTTTGATGCGTCAAACCTAAAGGGAGATTGTTGTGATTTGTCCCGCCCCTCTCCCCTCTTCCTGAAACAAAGCAGGGGGCAAGCAGCGAGGTTTTGTTTCTCCACAACTAAAACAAATTATGGTGTGCCCATTTTTTATTTTTTTAAAAAGTGACAAATCTACAATTCATTCACTCACTTTGCAATGCGGATGATGATCAAGTCAGGCTATTTACTGTCACTGCCTGCTTCAAAGGCAATGGTATATCAAGTACAATATAGGCCTACAGTTGTAAAATAGGCCTAAACATTTACTCTAAATAATCTTTGTGTCATCCCCAACATTTCTCAAATGTGCAGTCAAGCTCTGTTGCCACTGTCAAGCCACAGTCCTTTGAATGTGTCAAGCCAAACTAATATATATTTTTTAAATAAATAAAAATGAATAAAAGCACCGAAGTATGTGGGCTATTCCTTTTTAAGTGGATATAATACTGTATAAGCATTAAGCAGACAATTAAAAAAAAAATGCTCAATGGGCTTCAGACATGATTGTCATTTTCCTGTTATTCATGTTATTATAAATAAATGGCTATTTATTTTTAACTTGAGACCTGGAATATTTGTCATTTTTTAAACTTTTTTTAACCCATATCGGTATCGGAAATCGGGTATCGGAAATCGGGTATCGGCCATGGGCCATGGGGAAAAAATCGGTATCGCATCGGCCATCAAAAAACCCGTATCGGTCGATCCCTACCTCAAATGTTTTTAAAAGTTTGGATGGATACTCAAGATTAAGTGCATATGTCAACCCCAGGAGTAGGCAGCATGCTCTGGCCAGGTTTCCAACATGAGTAAGAACCGGTACTCCCTCGATGACAATTCCTACTGCATTTGGCTCATGACAGATGTAGATGCTCACGTTCCTCAGTCTCAGGTCCTCGTGAACAATGCTCTCTGCCATTCCCTTTGAGATACAAAAACAGGAATTAAAAAAAAAACAGAAAACATCTTATTTTCTATATAATATAAGTTGTGTGACTTATTCAGATAATGATTACTTTTGTGAACACCATTTTGAAAACTTTTGAATTCTAATTTAAGGTCTTGTACATTAAACTTGATACAATAAAAGCATTTCCAGTCACATGTTTTTTATTGGCATTTTTACACTATCTTCAACAGTTTCTGATATTTGGCAGTTTTAAAATCATTTAGATTTTTGCTTCTTTATGCAGCTACACCTGCTCCAGTGGCTCATTGACTTCAACACAAAAGTAGGAGCTGACTTTTTAAGCTTGTACATCAGACTGATCCAAAACTGGTTTTAAACAATACTTACACTGTAGTCAGAGATTAGCTCCTCTCCACTCTCTCCCATGTACTCTATGAGGCATCTCAGGGTCACATCTCTCTTCATCAATGCAGAGGCACTTGGTTCCTAGAGTTAATAGAATAATAATAAATTAATTAATTTCTTTTGGCAATTTTACTCCAAATCAGTGCTACCATTATTCCTTTAGAGTAGAGTTGTCACGATACTAAAATGAGTAACCACGATACTATACCAGACAAAGTATCACGGTTCCGGGTAATACCGCGATACTGCGGCCTTTTTTTATTATTATTATCTTTATAAACTGCAATGTATTTGTACAAGTTAGTTTGAAACAACAACGTTTGTTTTTAAGCTAAATTAGTGTTGCCACTGACAAAGACGCCACGGCAGACTCGCTGCTCGGGCCCGGTGCTTCTGCCACGGTGAGTGTGTTGTCTCGTGTCTGGACGAGACAGAACTTTAGCTTGTTGTTTGTTTTGAAGCGAGTTTCTATCGAAGCGGAGCTGTCTTCATGGAGTTCATGCTTGCCGGCAGAAACACGCGAACAGCCAATCAGCTAACAGACGGGCGGACCCAGCGTGCAACAGCCTATCACATCCCTGGACGTCACCAGTAACAGGCCAACAGCCAATCATTCAGCAGCTGTGTAGTTCGGTTGCAGCACATGCCATGTTTTTTTTACGAGTGAGTAGCATGCAGTGAGAAGCCGGGAGGAGAGCAGAGGCGGCCGCTATGTAGCGGAGACTGGCACCGGTAGTATAGTAATCCACGGTAGTACCGTCGTGTAAAATTTCTAGTATAGTAGCGACGGGTATGATTTGGTACCGCGGGGTACCGGGTATACCGTGGGTATCGTGCAACTCTACTTTAGAGCAATGGTTCTCAAACTGTTTTACATCAAGAACCCCAAAACAAAACAACACATAAATTAGACCATGGACCCCCACTGGACAAAATTTTGAAGCAAACACCAGAAATAGACCCCACATTGAGAAACACTGCTTTAGAGCATGAGTCAGTTTGAAACTTTTAACTCACCTGTATCAGTGGCATCAGCAGGTTCTTGATGCGCTGGCCAATCACTCCTCCTTTTGCACTGAAGACTTCCAGGAGCTTTGGAGTGTACTTGTCCAGCTGGGACATAAATGTGGATTCCAGTGGAACGGCAGTGCACCTTCTGAACTCTTCATTAATCTGTAAGACAGCAAATGTTGACTGTCACTGATATCAAAGGCTTTAGTATACATTTTCAGGCAAAAAGCCACAATGGAAACTTGGTCAGGAAAAATAGTATAATAATAAATAATTTACCTGGAAAGGGTCGAAGAGGGCAGGCCATCTTTCCTTAAATTCTGCCACTCCAGGAGACTTGGAAACCACTTCCTGTCTTCTCCAACTGTATGTTCTGGCCATCATATCATTGATCGTCCTGGCACAGTCCTTTCTCTGACAGGCTGCAATTAGGTCAAGTCTCAGATTCTCAAGCGTGTCATCTGTTTCACCATGTGGGTGTGAGGGCAGGTAATTCACCTCTGCCCTCTTTGGTTTCTTGACATTTTTAGCAGGTTTTCGCTCATCCTCTGACTTGTGACTCAGTGAGTTTACTAGGAGTTCAGGGCTTCCCAGTGCTTTCCGTTTTGTCCGATAGTTTCCACATTTGTACTTCAGGCTTTGCTGCCACGCATAAGTTCCATTAAAAGATGTAAGTACACTGTCATCAATGGCTTGGTTGTTTTTCTCCAAATGTGACACAATAACACTTTTCACTGAAGAAATGGGGGCAGAACTTGCTATAAAGTGAAGATCATCAACCAATTCATCAATGCACCGAACTAAAACATTATGAACACTCTCTAATTTCAAGAGGAGGGACGCTACACACTCTACAATGACATTGCTTCCATCTTCCTCTTCGTAGTGTGTATTAATGCTACCATCATAATTAGCACAACTGGGGTCATCACCCTCTTCAGAGGTTCCAAAATCAAGTACTTCCTCTGGTAACTCAGAGATAACCTCTGGTTTAAAATCTTGTGACGTATGTGGAGTATGCTTCCTGTATTTGTGCGTTGCAAAAGTCCCATACACATTAGTTTGGTGATCGCAACCTTCAAAGACACATTTCACAGTCTCATTATTCTTGAGATGATGGCCTATATGTTCAAAAAAGTCCTTTTCATTAAGAAATCCAGGCTTTTTACACAGGGGGCAGGTGAATGAAGGACTTACTTGAGGTGTGTTGAGGAGTTTTACCTCGGGGTGGTATCTAGAGAGATAAAATGTCACTCTTGGTTGGTACAACAGTGCTGCACAATTTACAGGGCCATCCCATCTGTCATTAGAGAGAGACTGAACAAGACATAAAAGATTTTTTTTGACAGATGCAGCTTAAATATATATGATATATGTACTTCTGTGTTAGCCTACTAAAATACAATACAGCAACCTCAATGTTTACCATTAGACCAGCCACAGTCTCTTACAGAAAGAAAAAATAAAAATAAACAGGTTTCACCACCATCTCACATCTCTGTCAGTCAGCCCCTCCACCTGCCGTAGCATATACACACACGTGCACACACGTGTACACACACACGGGCGCATGGACGGGTAGTGGACAGTAAATGCGCTGATATCGCGCTAATTGCACAGTAGTAGTTCTATTTTTTAACGGAGCCGTTGCTAAATCGTGTGAAGCTTAACATAGCGGATCAAACCAGACAGGAAACCCGACACAGAATCAACGATAACACACTTCAGTATCATTTCGAAATAAAACACAATACGGAGTTCAGATAATGACAACTTAACATCAACATTACGCCAGGGTCTCGGAGATGTGACGGACGGAGGTGTGTGTGTGTGTGCGTGTGTGTGTGTGTGTGGCTGTGTACGTCGTGTGTACGTTTTTTGTAGAAGTCACTTTATCTTTAAAATGTTAAACTACCACGTAAATAAAACGCTAATTATAAACTGCACAGGTATAAACAGTGTTTGGTTTAAGTTAATGAGCTGTTGGAGGTAACAGCACATGTGAAATTGCGGTCAGCGACGGGAAAAGTAACAAACAAAATATGTTGAGCCATGCTTTTGCAAATTGAAATGTATACATTTCAATTCTGGCAAAATCTGACTTTTAAAAATCTAAATTGTTACTTACATGAGTTCCGTAAAGTGTTTTCCTCCGTGAAGAAAGGGGTCTTCAGGTCAGGAACATCCACAGTGAGGCCTGCCCGGGCTTTCGTCTTCCGTACGTTAGCTGCGTGCAGGTGGGCGGGTCGTGAAGTTTTACGTCTGATATAAACGTTTAAACTGTGTTTAGTCAAATCAATTTATGTTGAAGTCCAATAAAATTAATTTTATCACTTAAAGTAAGTAAGTTACGAAAATATTCACACTTTTTACTTATAGATAACTCAAAAAACTAAAAAAGAAAAATAAATTGATTTATTGGGATAAATATATTTTAAAAAATGAAGTAAAATGGCGAATACCACTGAAAGACTTCTTACAGTGTACATTAATGAGTGTGAGTATAATTCCAGATATCTAAAAACTTAAATCCACTGATGAAACTGCTTTCCTGACTTTGTAGCGCATAGCATAAGACACATCAACCTAGTACTGTGACATATAGTTTTGTACAAGGGTGATGCTAACCACTTCAGGGGGGTAATCAGGTATGCTCTTATGAGAATCTTGGTGTTCATATTGATAACATGTTTACATATGTATTTGTTATACTAGAAAGTCTTGGAGAGAATTATCAGGTATGATGTTCGAAAAAATGATTACAATTACCTTTTTAGTATAGTACAGAATATATAACATTATTTAAAGACTGCTTTAAAACTACAATGCTAATATAAAATAGTACTAACGTTAGCTAGTGTCTTTCATATGCGAATACATTACAAAAGAAAAAAAATAAACTGTTGCAGAGGTAGTTCTCTTGGTACACAGACTGCTCTCTGAAAATATTTTCTAACTGATTATTATTTCTGTCAACATGCAAATTACCCGCAGAGTTTATAACAACTTACTTGGCTGGGATCTGGCTTGTGTCATGATGAGAAATTCTCGTCGATGGACCCTGACTTGAAACATACGTTTACTACGACTCCCAAGATGCATTACGTATTGCGTGTCAGTGATGAAGGGGCGTCATAAATTGTCGGTGGTCGAGCCTTATGGGTAGTGTAGGCGTTTCCGCTATCCAAAACATACAAATAAAAGTTTATTTCTCAGGCCAGAAGGTAAAAAAAAAACATACTGAGGGCCAAAACATAAAGCTATCTTATTGTTGAATTATCAGTGACACTTTGGCGTGTTTGTGCTGAGAAACGTTGATGATATTATTAAAAGAAATCTTTAACATAGTTAGAAAAACAGTTCCCGGGAAGAAGGTCATCAGTTGTCCAATCAGATTGCAGCTTGCAAATTGTCGGTGGTTGAGCATTCTGGGTAGTGTAGGCCTTTCCACTATCCAAAACATACGAATAAAAGTTTATTTCTCAGGCTAGAAGGAGAAAAAAAACATACTGAGGGCCACAACATGAAGCTATTTTATTGTTGAATTATCAGTGACACTTTGGCGTGTTTGTGCTGAGAAACATTGATGATATCAATAAAAGAAATCTTTAACATAGTTAGAAAAACAGTTCCAGGCAGAGGGTCCTCGGTTGTCCAATCAGATTGTAGCTTGCAGCGTCATGTTTCGCTGTGATCGGGTTATTATTGGAGTAAATGGACGGCTGGGGCTCTGCTCTGAGCATCTCCTACCAGCGCAAACGGATTATACTGGAGTCAATTAACAACCCAGAGTGTTTCATACAGACGCGGAAGGGTACCTTTTACGTTGGTATCAGACGTCAAGGGGCGTCAAGAGGCTCGCTTACCAAAAACCCTCTCTCTCTCTCTCTCTCTTTCTCTCTCTCTCTCTCTGTCTCCCTCTCCCTCTCTCTCTCCATCTGTGGACATGTCTCATTAATGCATGTTACTAACCAAACTTCCCCGGAATTTCTGTGCTCTATCCAGCAAGTTCTCGTGGATCGTGGCTGCTGTTGTGATCCTGCACGGCGTCCACTACACATATTATTACTGTCATTATTACTACCATATCTGCAATTGTGGTCTTTTTATCATTCATTGTGATTTAATGTCATTTCAGTCAGTCATTATAATTGTACAATATGTTTGTGTTGATTTGTCCTGTACACTTTTCCCTGTTAAAAGGGTTTTTTTTGGGCAAGTTTTTCCTCACTCGAACCGAGGGTCTAAGGACAGGGGGTGTCATTCCCTGTACAGCAGGGGTCGGCAATTAAGTTTGGGCGCGGGCCAATTTTTTTCTGACAATTCCATCGCGGGCCATGACCATGGGGGGGGGGGGGGGTGCTGCGTCCTGATTGGCTGAGTGAGAACCGCACGTATGTTCTACGTCCTGATTTATTAAGGGAGCACTGTACAAAATGCGTGTAACAATGTGTATAAAAGTGTGGGGTTACGGCCTTAAACGCCCACTGCGTCTGTCATGAAACACTCAACCTGCCCTAGCAACCTGCCGTAATTAATGTATTGTAACGTCCAGCCGGACGCGTCAGGAATGAAGAGACGTTATGTTGCAAAACCGGCCTTTATTGCCAAACAGACTTATTGCAGAACACGGTTATTGTAGGCCATAACCACGCCAAACTCACAGAACATGTCCCACTTTTCAGCCTCACTCATGTCGTCTCTCTCCACACACGCTCACACACACGCACACACCCTCTCACCTGCTCCCCCGCCCCCTTGCTCTCATACAGGTGCATTCACGGACCATGGGAAACCACCGAACTCACATTACAACATAAAACACATAACTGCAGGGTCGCTACAGTATACAGCGCTGCAGATCTGCCGACCTTGTTTGGTTTTGTTTTTTTCATTTAATAAAACATATTTGTTCACGTTGTCCGTTACAGAGGGACACAGGACACTTTTATTTTCCACAGGTTACAGCGCACGCACGTGCCAATTAGCGTTCCGACCTGTGCGTCAAGTAAAGAGGCTGCGAGGATGTTCTGTCTGCTGTCACGTTACTTATCAGCTACTTTTTAATAAATGTTGTGAAATCTGTGGAATTGTTGTGTTTTGAAGGGAAACATGAGGTTTAAAAGATATATTTAAAAATATATATGTATATATTAAAATAAATCATCGTCATCTAGCGGGCCAGATATAAATTGACGGCGGGCCAGTTCTGGCCCGCGGGCCGCTAATTGCCGACCCCTGCTGTACAGATTGTAAAGCCCTCTGAGGCAAATGTACTTTGTGACTTTGGGCTATACAAATAAAATTGATTTGATTTGATTTAATTGTACAAGTCCTTCTTGTCATTTGCCAGAGACCTTCTTAAACGTGCTTTGACTACCCACTTTCTCTCTTTCTAAAATTCTCTCTCCATTTCCCACAACTTGTTTAACTTTCTTACATTTCTTACTGAATTCACCTCCTCCTGTTCTCACTCAAATTGTGAACTCAGACTTGTGTTAATTACACTGTTAACTGTTTAACTCTGTTTTTCTGCTAAATCATCTGCCAAATCTGCAAAGTATTATATTGTGGTGTAGATTACCTCACCTCTTTGACTCACTCAAGATAGTCTTTTTAGCTATGGGTCTCAGCACTTCCTATTTAGGATGAATGTTTTGATAACATAAAATATGTTTTGAATGTAGACACTACATCTGCAATAATTTATACATTTGATGGTCATTTTGTTGGTCCTAATTGATAAATTTGAGTTATGTTATATATACAATTAAGTATACAATTTTAAGTTTCTGTACTTACTGTACTGTACTAAATTAACTTTACTGGAATTAAGTGGGTACTATGTACAGATTAAAATTACTCTCTAACACTAACCACTCCGACAGATGAAAATTTAAAGCTGTGACAATGTGAAATAATAGTATATAAGTATGTATAAGTTACTACAACTTGTGTGGAGTTAGTAGAAATAAGAATTCAAAGTTCAGGAAATTATAAGTTACTACAACTTAGGCTAGGGCAGTCCTTCTCAAATAGTGGGGCGCGTTCCCCCCATGGCATCGCAAGCGCCCCCCCATGGCATCGCACCGCGCCCCCCTGGTGTAACCCTGGGGAACATGCTTTTTTTTCTTTTTCTTTTTTTTTGCCATACTAGAATAAAGTGTAATTGCACATCCACTACAGTAGTTGACGCTAGTGGCGCTCTCATTGTCAGAGTATGCGCAGGGAGTATTAGGTCTATGGTGGCGTTATTCAACAATAAAACCCTAAAGAGACAACATGAAGAAATTTTTAACAGGGATGAAAAGAAAGGCAGAGAGAGACGAAGATAATGAGACATAAGAAAGTCACCCGAAAGCTAAGACTAGGAAATATGACGCAGCGTATGTAGCGCTTGGCTTCACTGTGACTACAGTGGGAGACGAGGAAAGACCGATGTGTTTACTGTGTCTAAAAATGCTGGCAGCGGACAGCTTGAAGCCAAATAAACTAAGGCGCCAGTTAAACACATTACACCCCAATCACACTGATAGGCCGCTGGAGTTTTTTCAGCGAAAACATGCCGAATATTGCCAACAATCATCCCGCTTTGTGAATGCTACTTCAGTAAACCAGCGAGCACTGTTAGCATCATATAAGGTGGCGTACCAAATTGCTCAGTGCAAAAACGATTCAAAATGCTGGACTGCTTCTTGACTGAGAATGGGCTAAAGTGGGAGAACTGCATTGGTGTTTGCAGTGATGGTGCACAAACCATGGCAGGGAAGAGAAACGGACTTCGGGCACTCATCAAAAGGCCTCACCTAATGCTGAGTGGACACACTGTATTATACACAGAGAAGCACTTGCATTAGGGCAACTTTCCCCTGAATTAAGTGGGGTGATGACTGATATTATAGGTGTAGTCAATTTATAAAGACCAGACCACTAAAAACAAGAGTCTTCTCTGCTATCTGTGAGGAGATAGGAGCTGAACATCAAGCTGTGCTCTATCAGTGAAGCAAGGTGGCTGTCACGAGGAAAAGTCTTGTCCCAAGTTTTTGAGCTCAGAGAGCAGATAAGAGTGTTTTTGGAGCAGGAGCATAAGTATGAAGTTCCAGAAAAATGTTAGTGATGAGAACTTCCTGGGAAAACTGGCCTACCTGAGTGACATATTTGGAAAGCTGAATGAACTAAATCTACAGCTTCAAGGGAAAGATAAAGACCTTTCTTAGGTCACAGTCAAGATCAGCCCTTTCACTCGAAAGCTTGCAATGGGGGCAGGAAACTTGATGAAGGAAACACTGATTCACTCGAGAACCTACATGAATTTGTGGACACTACTGACTATGATGCTACCTCAGTGATTCCACACATTAAGCAGCATATTTCATCCCTGATGGGATTCTTTAAAAAGTACTTCCCTGAAAACAGTTCCCAGTATGACTGGGTGAAAGAGCCTTTCACTGCACAAGCTCGAACTGGTTTCAGCTCTACAGAAGAGGACCAGTTCATTGACATGACGTCTGACTCCACACTGAGACTGAGGTTCACATCACAGACACTGAGTGAATTCTGGCTGAGTGTAGAGAGGCAGTATCCACTCTTAGGACAGAGGGCTATCGGCATTCTGCTTCCTTTTGCAACATCTTACCTCTGTGAGACTGGCTTCTCTGCTGTTGCTGCGCTAAAGACCAAGTACAGGCCCCAGCTAAACATTATGTATCATGCTTCAAACCTCGCTTCGAAAAGCTGTGCACTGCAAAACAGGCTCATTGTAGCCATTAATCCTGACTTCCTCATTTTGATAAAAAAAAAAAAAATCAGCACAAATTGTTTTATTAATTTTTGTTTTGTAGGTTAAAGTGTTTTATATATTGTGTTCCTGAGTTAATGTTGCTGAACTGAATTTAAATTTATTATTCACTGATTTTTTTTTAATTTTATTTTTCAGTATCAAATGGTGCAATAAGTTGGTCAAAAATGTTTACAGTTTAAACAAGGATTTAGCAATTTTATAGACAAATGATATTATTTATAGATGCGGCGGACAGCCCCCCCCCCGACGAAAATTTTCTCGTGCGCCCTCACGGCCGCCCGTGCGCCGCCCAGGCGCGCAGATAGGTTTGAGAAACTGGGGGGGACGAAGCTGCCCCCAATGCCCCCCCCCTCTCAGGCTGCCAGCCTGACACCCACTCTCACACTATAGTGCTCCTAAGTGATGTCCAAAAAATCCCCACCATAGAACACAAAACATTACAGTAGCAGCTTTTTAAGAATGAATACATGAACATGGCTCTGCAGTAAGAATTCCTTGCAAGTAGTCACATGAAATGGAGTAATGCAAACACCATGGACCCCTCTCAACTGACTGATAATGAAACCATCGGTCCTGCTAGCCTACAAGGCTGTGTAGATACCATTGTCAAAATCGCGCAGAAGTGGTGAATTGTACACTCGAGACACACGGCCATCGCTTTAAGTGTTTGTTTTAAGTGTGTGAGTTTTTAGAAGAATATAGATACAAAAATGCCTGCCTGTATTAGCACAAAAAAAATACAATTTAGTGCAAATGAGCAGAACCTTCTTCAGGGAATGCTTCAAAACAACCAAATGAGCTCAAGTCAATGTGTCGCAGCAGTGGGCAAAATGAATAACCAAACGTCCTACCTTAAAACGTTGTCTTAATACCATAACTTCTTGCGATTATTCCATTTTAATCCACAGGACACAACTGCACTGCTAGCGAGCCATGTTGACTAAGCTGTGATGAAGTATATATTTAAAAAGTACAATTTACTTACAGAAGTGACTTTTTGAAAAAATGACGCAATAGTCTTTTGCTTTTTTGTTGTCCTTCTCATCATGCCATGCCGTGCTGAACGTGCAGCTAGCTGTCCAAGTGATCAGTTGGTAACCGTGGCAACCAAAGTCGACGCCGACTCCACACTCTTTGCTGCACAGTCCAAACGAGTCACTTGCTTGATGCGTACGCGTTGTTACACACAACGCATGCACATCAGCACACACCTCAGTAAACCAAATATTATGTTAATTCATATTTTGGTTTCCTCGTGATGCTTGAATCAGAAGATTTGAAGAAAACAAAGTTAAAAAACAAAACAAAAAAAACAAAACGTTAAGCTACATAAAAGTGGGTGGGGCGGATCTACGGTCATTCAAAAGTGGGTGTGTCATGACACACCTGACACACCCACTATCTGCGCCCCTGGCGCCGCTGGATGCGCTGTGTCCTGGCTACTGTGGATGGCACCTTCTCAGCAAGCAAGGCAGGGCGCCTGCAGTTAGGGGGCGCCAATGTGCCGATTGCGATATGATAAAAAAGTTTTTTTTTTGTTGTTTTTTTTCCCCAAGCGCTCGTGGCGACCCGTACCTAAAACCGCTACTGGCGGCGGAGAGTGGGGGGGCACGAATTGTTTTCTTCTTGCTGGGGGGGCATAACAGAAAATAGTTGAGAAGCACTGGGCTAGGGTTAGGTGAGTTGAGATAACTGAAAAGTTGAACAAACTTAAAAGCAAAACTTTAACAGTTAATTTTAATTTCCTAACTTAAAATGCTCCTGAAGTTTGTTGCCTTACAATTTTAAGTTCTGACAACTTTTTTATAGTAAGAAGACCTATAGTAAGCATTTTTTCTTAATGCTAAAATGCTTATGGTGGATCCTCCAGGTGATATTTGTGATACTGCTTCATCCAATAAGATGTGTGCTCTGTGGCTGGAGGCAGGGTCGATCAGAAACGAGCAAATGTGAGCCAGAAAATTACTTTCTTTTAGCAACATAGCTACAACGGTTTACAGCAGTTATGTGCCACTGAAGGCTGATTGTCTGCAATTTTTTATTATAACGGAATACTTCACAGATAATTAGTCCTTCCTGTGGGGAGGAACTCTTCACTGAAAAGCTGATGTGAACAATCAGTAAGAAAACCCACAGACAGTGGTAATATGCTGTCATCCGTCATAGTCTAGGGATGTTTGTCTTGCCTACCTGTTCAGAAAACATCATGAAAGTATCATAACAACAACAAGGCATGAGGCAAGAAATCAGCAGCTGGCCGACACTGTGCTCTGCCTTTTTGGAAATGCAGCTGCAGGTCATCCATTCCTCTGGTGGTCCTATCCTCCATTCTGCATATTGTCTTGGAGCAAGAGACTGTACCTCAAATTGCTCCCAGTGTGTCCTCTGTTGTGTGAATGAGAGTGAATAATTACAGCATTTCTGATGAGCCATTAGCACAATTAATTGTATAAATCTATGTATGAATACAGTGTAAAGGCACCTTGAGTGGTTGAAAGACTAGAAAAGCGCATTTACCATTGATCAACTTGTATTGATCAGCAGTACTTATTAGTACACAAACTATTTCTGGCTGCATCTTAAAGAATCTTGATGAGCAAACAAAATAGAAATAAACAGCCATACATTTTTTTGTTACTGAAGTTTCTAAGCTCTGTCTTCTTCATGAAGAAACAAATCTAATTGTGTTTTACACCATGAGGTACATTAACTCCACATTAAAGTCTGTAATGCTCCTGGGCTGCTGCTGGTGGTTTTAGATGCATGTGGTTTCTGGCAACGCCCTAATGTTTTTAGCTTTTAGCAGGCCACAGTGCATTGGGGCAGAGCCACAGAGGGCCCTGAGGACAAATGGAAGGCTGAGGCAAGCGGGAAATTCATGTTTTACTGCTCCTTTAAAAGGAAATGGACTTTTATTAAAAAAAACATTGTGGGCCTGTGTTTTTTGTGGCTTCTGTGCCTTGTTGTTTGTGGACAAGGGTGGCTGTGGTTCAGGTGGTAAACTGGTTGCCTAGTAACTGGAAGGTCGCTAGTTAGATTGCCAGCTTTCCAACTTCTCCATTCTAGTCGAAGTGTCTTGGGACAAGATACCTAGTGACATGCTGTGAGGTTCATGGCTAGGGATTGCGCAATCCAAGGTGAGGCTCAACTTGCTGCTATGCAGTGCGTCTCTTCCCCCTATGTAAACGGGAAATGTGAAAACTCAGCAACAATCTAAATTATTTAAGTTAAATGGAAAATTAGTTTATAGTTCAAACCATTTTATAAATATAACAATTTAATTTATTTATTAATTTGTTTATTATATATTTTATTTTTTCCATAGTGACACGCATGTCACTGCTACAACCCCAAATTGCAGATTACTGTGACATTGGGGTGTGTGTGTGTGTGTATGGATGAGCTTAGTATCATCATGAATGCTTTGTATAGGAAGAGCATGTATGCATCACTCCTGATGAGCAGCACACATGCATGTTATGTGAATACATGTCCATTTGGCATTCACTTTAGAGGAAGAGAATCACAATACATGTGTAGTTCTCAAGTAATTTAGGAGGGCGGCAGTAGCTCAGTCCATAGAGACTTGGCTTGGGAACAGAAGGATGGCCAAGTCCAGCATGGACCAGAAATATGGAAGGTGGACTGGTAGCTGGAGAGCTGTCCTTGAGTAAGGCACCAAACCCCCCAACTGCTCACTAGGCGTCCACCTGGGCGCTCCTCAGGGGGGCTGCCCAGGTAGACTGATAGCTGGAGAGGTCCCAGAGCACGGCACGCTGCGAAAGTTTAAAAGTATATCGCATTTTCGATGGCCTATATGTACTCGAAAACTCATGAAAATATGCCTACCCCCCAAAGTCGGGTGTAAAATTATGCATTTTGGGGGTCTCGCACATGGACGTACACATATGGCTCAACAGCGCCACTTAGATGTGTGTTTTCAGAGGTGCCCCTCGCCACGGTTTCATCCACGTGTACGAAATTTGGAGGGAGTATGTAACATGCCGAGACACACAAAAAGGTCTTGGTGACCTGGGCTACAGTGAAGCGTACAGCATCCAATTTCTGTCAAATTTGGACTTTTCATGTTTTATATTGTTGACATTGTTTTTTGTGTTAATTTAAAAGAAAGGAAAGTCTAGTGCTGACTGAGTTCATTCTTCACTTTATGTTGATGCCTTTTGCCTGTAATGTGGCCATAAAAATAGGAACGTTTAATTATTTTGTTTGCACTAATTCAAGAGTTAGAGCTTTAAAAAACATTTTCCTGTTTTCACTTTATAGGATACAATGTTTGTCAGAGATAAATTCTCTAAATAAAACACTAAAAAAGAGTGACTGCTGTTGTGTGTGTATTTTAGTGAAAGAAAACCCATTTTCAATTAAGAGTTGATAATGTATAAGTGTTTATATTCTTACCTAGAAAGGAAACAATTGTTCATCGGTAAATATGTTCATGTCTGTGACATGGGATGCTCGTCCCCCTGTACCACATGAAAGAATGCAGGAGTGGATCTGCTACAGCTGTAATGACCACCTGAGAAGAGGAAACCTGCCATCTGTTGCAGTGGCAAATAAACTGGAGCTGGCACCAATTCCTTCAGAACTGGCTGAACTGAATGTGCTGGAGAGACAACTGATTGCAAAGATCTTGCCTTCTGCCAAAATCATTGCATTGCCAAAAGGACAGCAAAGAGCAGTGCATGGTGCTGTTGTCTGTGTGCCTTCTGAGGTAGAAGCCACAGTGAACTGTCTTTCAAGGCCCAGCAGTGATGCCCAGCTATTGCAAGTTAAACTGAAAAGACGCATCAAGTACAAAGGACATCAGTACTTTTTCACTGTCAACATGAACAATGTGGTAGCTGGACTAGCGACACTCAAGGACATCCATTCAGAATACAAAGATGTATCTATTGATGAAACTGCTACATTTGACAGTCTCCCAGATGATCTGCCATGTGATGAAGAACAGAGACAACAGGACAATGGAGATGCAAGTGAGCAGGCTGACCAGTCTCAAAACCCAGAGAAAGATGAACTTAGACCTGGCAATGTAAGTTTCAGCGTTGCACCCACCCAAGAAAATAAACCTGTTGGCTTCTTTGCCATATCGAAACTAGAACCCATGGCCTTCCCTGTGCAGTTCCCAACAGGCCAGAACACATTAGATAATGTCAGGGGAAAAAAACTGTCACCCAGTAAATACTTCAATGCAAGACTGTTCTGTGTTGACACCCGATTTGCAAGTGACCAAAGTTACCTGTTCTTTGCCCAGTTTGTGACTGAATCGCACATGGCTACAAACAGCATGTCAATCCAAATGCGCAAAGGCAAACCAATAACCAGAGATGGGCGCAAAATCTCCAGCAAGATGCTTTAAGATAAACAAGAGGTGGAAAAACGAATAACAAACAAGGACCCAACACGCTTCATGCAACCTCTGCGAGGCACTCCAGCATACTGGGAAAAAACACTCAAAAACCTGAATGCCATGGTCAGGCAGTTGGGAAAGCCTACATTGTTCCTCACATTTTCTGCGGCTAAAATGAGATGGCCTGAGGTCATAGAGGCAGTGAAAGCTCAACAAGGAGAACAAGTTGACTTTTCACAGCTTGACTGGAATGCCAAATGTGACATACTTTGTAGCAACCCTGTGACTGTTATGTTGCTGTTTGAGAAAAGAGTAGACGAGCTGATGAGCTTACACAAAAGGAGGCCAAGGACAAGCTACAAACGCTAAGGAATTCCATTAGTGACCCAAATGTCTCATTCAACAACTTGTCTGAGCTGCTGGAAAAATGCAACCTCACCTATGATGAATACAAGAAACATGTCACCAATCTAACAATAAGCAATGTCATGTCCAGATCTGCTGAGAACATGGAACGCAAACATGGACATCCAAGTCTATTTGTTGTCTTTCTTGACCATGCACCGCCATATATCCAGACTCTGTTTTGCTCTGTACGCACAGTTTTCCATCTATCCACAATTCCTCGCACAACAAATCACTGTACATTTCAAAATAAAATAGGCCTCACATTGAAAGTCTTTCTTTCTCTTTACTCTCATTTTAATACTCTAAACGGATTATGAATTTATTCTATTTATTAACATTTTTAAACTATTTTATTAACTCATGAAACAGTGTCTCAAACAGTTACACTCCCACCAAATTACTATGATTTATGATACCTTGAATAAATCTAGTAATTTCTCAAACAATACAAAAACAAGTATGAGAGAAGAAATAAGGAATGGTTTGTATCTCTCAACACAAGTACAGGTTACACATTTTGGTACCTATGGAGATACCTTTAGTTATTTTCCACTAATACAACAAGTTTATGAATAGGACGCTCAATAATGGATGGATTAGTGAGCCTTTGACCTTCCTTTCCTAGTTTTTTATCACCCATTTGTATGGTGGCTTTACGCAACAGATCATCATCATCTGTACAAACATTTAATACTCTTCCCAGTCTCCATTCATTGCAAGGACATCCCTTTTCTCTGAGAATGACAACATCTTCAATCTTAACATTGCATCGTTGAGACTGCCACTTTTTCCTTAGAGCAGACGTACTCAACTAGCGGACTCCGGTCCGCATGCGGACCCAAGCGCAATGTCATCCGGACCGAGACAAAATCTCTCTATAATAAATATTACTATTAAAATTAAAATTTTTATTCTTTTATTTTCATAGTAATAGTAATTTCAAGTGAGATTTCATTGCCATGCGATTTCTGGATGTATTTCCGCGTAGCCAATCTCGCGATAAATCAAAAAACAAAATCGTCACTATGACAACTCAGTGAAGCGGCGAACGTGAGGCCAGCGTGCGAGTCGGTTTTCTGTCTGTCGGTCAGTGAGAGAGTTATAAGTTAGTTTTCAGCAAACAAAAAAAACATGGCCTGCTCCAAACTGGAAAAGAAACGAAAGGTGGATTCAGAAAACCGAGAATTTAAGACAGAGTGGACAGACAAATATGCATTTGTACTGCCTGCAGGGAGCACAAAACCAATTTGTTTAATCTGCAATGAGACCGTTGCTCTCGTCAAAAGTGGAAACGTGAAGCGGCATTATGATACAAAGCATGGGCACTTCGAACAGAACTATCCACAAAACTCTGCGGTAAGAACCAGAAAAATAAATCAAATGCAAGCATCATATCAAGCATCACGAACTGTGAAAGTCAGGTCAGCAACCCAGCAGAAGCGTGCGACTGAAGCCTCACTGCGAGTAGCATGGGTTTTAGGCAAGCACAAAAAGCCTTTCACTGATGCTGAAGTAGTAAAGGAGTGCATGAACGAGGTAGTGACCGCTCTTTTTGAGGGAACTCAATTAAAAGATGACATCATTCAAAAAATAAGTCAAATATCCCTCTCTGATTCCACTGCAGCAAGACGAACTGAAGTCCTTGCCGATGATTTATTGGACCAAATGAAATCTGCTGTGAAAAATGCTAATTGCATTTCATTGGCTTTGGATGAATCAACTGACAACACAGATAATGCCCAACTTATGGTGTTTGTTAGATTTTTGATGCAGAGAAGGAGAAATTCATTGAAGATGTGTTAGGTCTCACAACCCTCCATGGCCATACAAGAGGCAGTGACATTTATGAAGCAGTGATGCAGATGTTGCGAGACCAAGGCATAGACCTGAAGCATGTTGTTTCCATTGCTACTGATGGAGCCCCAAGTATGACTGGGAGAGAGAGGGGATTAGTCTCCCTCTTAAAGGCACATCACCCCTGACCTCATTGCATACATATTTGTGTGCCAGCCTGGGAAAGGAGTTTTCAGAAATCATGTCAACCGTGATGAAGCTCATCAACTTTTTGAGGGCGTCATCTGCTTTGCAGCATCGCCTGCTACGCTCATTCCTCACAGAGGTGGATGCAGAATTTGATGATTTACTTCTGCACAATAATGTCAGGTGGCTTAGTAAGGGGAAGGTGTTGGAGCGTTTTTGGGCACTGCGGAAAGAGTTAGAAACGTTTCTATTGAATCAGACCAGTCCAAAAGCAAAACCATTTGTGGAATTCCTGCAAAACAACGAAAATATGGAAATTGCTTCATTTCTGACAGACATCACTTGCCACCTCAATGATTTGAATTTGAAGCTCCAGGGCAAAAATAACACAGTGTGTAACCTCATGTCAGCTATCCGTGCTTTTCAAAGGAAGCTGGAAATATTCAAAAGTGACCTACAGGAGGGGGGCCTGCTTCACTTCCCAAATCTTAAAAGCCAAGCTTCAGGACCACAAAATCACAATTATGTGGAATTCCTGGACAAGTTGATCGAAAATTTTGAAACCCGGTTTGGAGATTTCCCCCTGGGAAAACAGGTCTTGCTGTGTATTGAAAACCCATTCCTGGTAAAGAATTTGACAGAATTCTCAAATGAAGCCCTGAAGGTCTGCCCATGGGCTAGTGCTGCTTCTCTTCAGTCAGAGCTGATTGAGCTCCAAGAAAACCTTGCCCTGCAGGAATCTCTCTGTGACCCTGACAACTTTTGGACGAAGATGGCACCTGCAGGTGTCTTGCATAAAATGGCCCTGCAGATTCTTACCATGTTTCCTACAACTTACTCCTGTGAGTCAGCCTTTTCAACAATGACAATGGTGAAGAACAAATACAGGGGTAAACTCACCAATGAACATTTACACCACTGCCTACGCCTGGCTCTCACACCTTTTGTGCCCAACTTTAAAGAACTGGTGGCACAGAAAAAGTGTTACTTTTCACACTGACTCTGACTCGGACAGAACAAATCCTTTGTATATAGTTAAAAATGTTCCTCGTGGATTTACCTTTTTCGTTTGGAGTTCGAATTTTGGAAATAGACTGTGACTGTTTCGGACCCTGGAAACATTTGAAATTTGGTGAGTGGACCTTTTCAGTTTCTAATTGAGTACCCCTGCCTTAGAGTGATGTTTGTCAAATATTCTCTCTTCCACCTACACGAGAATTGGTTAGACAAATATTGTACTCTGTGCCACCTTTTCTTAGCGTACAGATCTGCTGCCTCAAATTTTCCTGGAGGAGGCAGAGGGACAGAGGTTTTCATAGTGAGCAAGTGGTTTGGTGTAAGTGGCTCTTCCTCTTTGGGATCACTGATGCTGTCTGTGGTGAGTGGACCCCTGTTTTTTATTGACATGGCTTCATAGAAAAATCTCCCAATGCTCTTTGAGAGGGCCCATGTCATAACACTCCTCACTGTCCTAATCTGCCGTTCCCATACACCTCCCATGTGGCTAGCATCAGGTACATTCATTACAAGGTCACACTGTTTCTCTGCTAAATAAGCAGCCACTCTGTCTTTGTCCATTTCTTTTAGAGTCTTTGAGAGTTCGTTTCTGGCCCCTGCAAAAGTTGTTCCTTGATCTGATCCGATCTCTCTTACAGGTCCTTGGATAGCTATAAAACATCGCAGAGCATTAATAAATGCATCCGTTGTTAGATCCTCAAGCATTTCAATGTGGATGGCTCTTGATGATAAACAAGTGAATATCAGACTATATCTCTTACTTTCCTTCCGACCCTGTTTAGTTGGAAAGGGTCCAAAACAGTCCATCCCACAGAATGAGAATGGTGTGGAGAGGGGTCAATACGATGACGACGATGCTGGGTTCCTTGTGGTTCCTATAGTCTCCAAAAGTAGATTGGGAGCCAGAGCTTTCAGCTATCAGGCTCCTCTTCTGTGGAACAAACTACCAATCTGGGTTCGGGAGGCAGACACGGTTAACACTTTTAAGAGTAGACTTAAGACTTTCCTTTTTGATAAAGCTTATAGTTAGGGCTGGCTCAGGTCATCCCTTAGTTATGCTGCCAAAGATTAGACTGCCGGGGGGACTCCCCAGGGTTATGCCTAGCCAGGCACGGTATTGGTTAAAGATGTAGTCACATCTCCCTTACCGACAATCCTCCCTCCTACTCTGTCTCTCTCTGTCTCTCTCTCTCTCTCTTTCTCTGTCTCTCTCTCTCTCTCTCTCTCTCTCTCTCTCTCTCTCTGTGGACATGTCTCATTAATGCATGTTACTAACCAAACTTCCCCGGAGTTTCTGTGCTCTGTCGTCCAGCAGGTTTTCGTGGATCGTGGCTGCTGCTGTGATCCTGCACATGATCCCCACTACACATATTACTACTGTCATTATTACTACCATATATGCTACTGTGGTCACTTTATCATTCATTGTGATTCATTGTCATTCTGTCAGTCATTGTAATTGTACAAAATGTTTGTGTTGATTGTCCTGTACACGTGACATCCATTGCACGTTTGTCCGTCCTGGGAGAGGGATCCCTCCTCTGTGGCTCCTGTACAGATTGTAAAGCCCTCCGAGGAAAATGTACTTTGTGACTTTGGGCTATACAAATAAAATTGTTTGATTTGATTTGATATAAATGTTAATTGCTAGTGCATCAGCGCATAGTGTTTCTTCCGTGCAGCCCCGCCGACAGGGGGGGGACTAAAGGGCTTTTTGTCCCGGGCCCTGGGAATTCTGGAATAGAGGATGACGTCGGGCTCAATTATGATACGTTTACTTCAAAATGTGTTGGTTTTTAGGGTAGAAAAGTGCTTTAATTGCATTCAAACAATGACTTATAGATGTTTGCCTTCATTGCCCTTGAAAAAACGGCCAATAACCCCCTATCACCCCTATTCCAAAATGGTTTGGTCTTTCTAGAAAAAAAGACGACAGCATTCGATAAGTGGTCAGTGTGCGCGAGACTGTTAGTAAACATGCACAAGTCGGGCGCGGCTGCCGGTGGACGCCCGGGGGGGCGGCATTGAGAATTTTTTGTCCCGGGCCCAGCCAAACCTGTCAGCGGCCCTGCTTCTGTGTTACACAAAACGGGTATCAAAACGACCAGCTCGGCCGGGAATGGTGTGCTATGACTTTTTTAAGAGTTTCGGCAAACGGTTTTGCCAAAAATCGCCAAAAACCACGCCAAAAAACGAATGGGTGTGTATTACGAGAACTTTCCAGAGCTAGAGTTAGTGATGTCATCGCTAGAGTGGAAAGGGAGATGAAAAGTCGCCGAAAAATATATTTGTAAACTGCGACTGTGGCCACAAATGTAAAGCTACAGAAATCATTTATAGCTAGAAACGTAGAAAAAAATTCGAGGCGGTCGCAGTGAAAACACTGTTGAAGCTGTCAGCTTTATAGTTTTGGCTTGAGACGCAAAGATTCGGCAGCAGCACCCATCGACACCCTCATAGACTCCCATGTAAAAAAGGTGGGAAATTTTCTGGAGGAAAGCAGAAGTTTCTCTGAATTGCTCCTAAGGGCACATTTCTTCATTTATCGATACAAAACAACTATGTAGACATTCAGGAAGGGCTCAGCCTGCTTTAGGTTAAGCCGGTTCAATGATTGGAAACACGGTTTGATCAGAGATCCTTCCTCTTCGAGGTAAGGTCTCAGCATTTTCTCTGTCTCTGTCAGGATTTCTAACTGACATTCTAACAGGTGCAGATTAGCTGCTGCTGATTAGGTCCTCGTTGCTTGGCAACCTCACGCCTGCCTGAATGAGGAGAGGGGGTAGAAGCCGAGCGGCGGCCATCTTAGCAGTTTTGGCACTTAATTGAAACTTGTCTGTCTAAAATGACTATGCTATTTGCTAACATTAGCGACCAATGCTGCTCCTGTGTCTAAATAAACATTGACTATTTGAGGTGTGCTTTTTGAATACAGACCCCCGGCAACAGCCCACTCGTCAGTCTCAAAATTTCTGCGGGAATTTTTTAGTACTAAATTTGCTGAGCAGTGTCACTAATAATGTATGGGGGCGACGGGGCCAGAGTCACGCACACTCAATTTTTTTTTAGAAATGTTCTAGTTAATCTTGTGTTCTAGTGCATTATGTTTTATTACATATTATACCACACTAGCATGGACATTTTACAAGTGACACTGTGCACACATCAATAATCACATAAGCCAGTAAAATAAGAAAGTAAAACCATTTGCAGGGTTAGGGTTAGGGTTACAAAAACTCAGTGGACACAACTTGAGGAAATAAATCATTTAAGCGGGGCACGACCGTTTGTTACGTAGTCCAACAGAGAAGGCTACCTGTCCATAGACATCTGTCCATGAGCAGGAGGGCAATGCATTGGTATGATCTCAGAGTTTGGTGGTGATCTAGTGTTGCCAGAAGTACTCTGAGCATTTCTGGGTAGCTCAGAGTGCTCTCTGGTTGTTGTCAGAAAAGATGACAAAAAAGAGGCTAATTTCCATGAAAGAAAACCACGGCCTTGTCATATGCAGTACATTAACAAGCCATTAGGAATCAATGATTTGTCCATAATGCAAAATGGTCATGGGTACATTAAGAAGTCGTGACATTAACATCTGATCGATGACATCTGAATGGGTGGGCTTTATTTAGTCACAAGCACAGTACAATAAATAGAACGTCAGTTGCAGTACAGTGCTTTACAGTTGAGACATGACATAGGCAACATTTGCTTTATTTTCTCATTGTACCTTCTTATTCAATGTTTTTACAATTGAGTTTTGATTTTCAGAATTCTGGCCATCATTTTCAAGTATTTACTGCTGACATAAGGGAACACACACCCTCATTAATGAGAGTTTTACAAGGAAAACTGTGCTCTCACATGGTGAGGATTTAAACTTGACAAAAATAAAAGATGATGAAAAAGATGCTCCTGTATAAAATTGACTTAATTAAAGAAAAATTGTTATCTAATATGACAAAGAACTAAAAGGCCTTTTGACTCATGTGTTTTAGTGCATTTTACATTTAGTTCATTTACCTACTTTGCAGCTTGTAGTAGAAACTTTTATGCACTTTGCCAGTACCATTACATAAGGAAATTAAAAAGATACATATAAAAGAATAGTCAAAATTGAAGCAGCAGAGTTATAAAGCCAAATCAATGTTTTATTTTATTTTTCAGTTACATACATTTTCATATTTGGAGTCTTACTTTTTTCTGTTGCAGATTTTATGTTTTCATATATATTTTTTTTTTTACAGTTTCAATCTTATTTTGTTGTTTCAGTTTCAAACTTTTGGCCCTGATGTAATCAGTAGTTGAGTTGTAAAATGAAACTAGGGGGGATGGTGAATTTTTTTTATTTATGTGACATAATTTGCAGTCTTTTTTTCCATAAAATTTCTTAGATGCAATTTCTAGTCAATTTTAGGATGACTTGCTAGACATGGCAAATCCTAAATCCCATCTCATTCATAGCTTGCATTCTCAGTTGCATGGCCTGCACAAGACAATACTATTTATCGGAAAGAAACAATAACCACTTAAACTATGGACATCTAGAGATTATTATGTAAACAACAATGGCAAAATTGAGAAGACAAATTACTTCATACTCATGGTACTTGTAAATCTTTTTGTAATTATTATCTATTAAAACCTCAGCAAACATTGTAAATAAATATCTCAATCTTCTCATGTGAAGTAAAGTCCATTTTTATTTCGAATGCAAGAATACATTTTAATACAGCATCTTCCAAATGTATTTATATAAAACATAATGGAAACTGAGACTTTTTAAACTTGAGGTGGCCAAACAAAAGAAATATGAAGATAACTGTAGAAAGACTAGTCAAAAGTAAAAGTCTATGTAGACTAAGACAATGCAGACAAATATATACAGAAGTAGGTAGATAACCAATAAGATAAAATAAACAACAGTGATTTATAAAGCAGACAAGACTTCCTAAAGAGAGAGGGGGGAATTATTAAGTGTTTTCTTTTTAGTATTATTGCCTTTTTTCTTATTTATTTAATTCAATTATGCATGTTTATTTTATTTATTATTATGATGGGGATGGGGAAAAAAGTTGGAAAAAAATAAAGTTCATAGTATATAGAACTTAATGTTTCTTAAACTATAAAAGCAAAGGTTCCAAGAGAAGAATGATCAAATCTGTACCCTGTTCAGCCCTTGGCTGTCCTGCTTGCTCCTGCTCCATTCTCTCAGTCTCCGGGTCCCCTTTAGCTCCAGTTGCACCATGTTGCTGCTGACTGTCAGCTGTAGAAAACAGCAGTGGTCAAGTCAGGTCAGTTTTATTTCTATAGCACATTTACAGACAGACAAATACAGATTAGCCTTGTTTCCCAAATCAGTCGTCACGTTTAAAATGTTCACTCTCTCAAGCACAGCTCTGTGTGCTGTGCTCAGATTGTAGCTGTTCACATTAGCAGTTTTTTTTTTCCTCAGATGCAGATAATGTTTCGCATTATATTCCGATGATACAGGGTGTTTAAGAGAGCTCTAAGCAACTTTTTATCTTTTACAAAAATGCACTGGTCAAGTGTTTTCTGAAAATAAAAATAAAAACGGCAAATGTGAACAGGGCCTAGAACTGAATTTAATTCAACAAGATTACATTACATTGCATTTAGCAGATGCTTTTATCCAAAGCAACTTACAGAGGAGGACATAAGCTGAAAAGGTGTAAGGAGCACAGAGTAGTTGTTCGTTTTGTTAGTTTTAAGCAAGGAAGCATTCTCGAAAGAGAAAGGTTTTTACAAGTTTTTTAAAAGTAGAAAGAGATATTGCAGTTCTTGCAGCCGTTGGTAGGTCATTCCACCATTTGGGGACAACCACAGAGAAGAGTTTAGAGCAGGGGTCGGCAATTAAGTTTGGACCCGGGCCAATTTTTTTCTGACAATTCCATCGCGGGCCATGACCATGGGGGGGGGTTCTGCGTCCTGATTGGCTAAGTGAGAACCGCACGTATGTTGAACGTCCTGATTTATTAAGGGAGCACTGTACAAAATGCGTGTAACAAGGTGTATAAAAGTGTGTGGTTAGAGGTTTTACGGCCTTAAACGCCCACTGCGTCTGTCATGAAACAGTCAACCTGCCCTAGCAACCTGCCGTAACTAATGTATACAGCAGCGCAGATCTGCCGACCTTGTTTGGTTTTGTTTTTTTCATTTAATAAAACATATTTGTTCACGTTGTCCGTTGCAGGAGGGACACAGGACACTTTTATCTTTAACTTATATCTTTTAAACCTCATGTTTCCCTTCAAAATACAACAATTCCACAGATTTTACAACATTTATTGAAAAGTAGCTGATAAGTAACGTGACAGCAGCCATGAAAAGTGCTTTGAATGGTCGGTAGACCATTTACCATGATAATGTAAATTGGTACAGTAAATGTATGAGTGATAAACTCATAGCAAATGCTAACACCAATAGGTTTGCAAAGAATTCTTGACCTTTTATGTCCACTGTTACGTCCCCAGTTGGGCCAGGGGATGAGGGAGTAACATAAAATGAAATAACCGTGAGTTCTGACAGAAAACGATAAACAATATAACCAGCAAAATAGGTTTATTTGGAAAATAAAGAGAACGAGATAACACAAAACGGACTCCTCCAAAAAACAGGGAGCCGAATCGCCAGCTTTTGCCGTGGCTCACTCCAGAACCAATACGCGCACCCACACACAGCTACACGGCTCCTGGATCAAGTCGTTCACCCACACACAGCTATCACCCGGTCTCTGCCACACAGACCGACCGCAGGATGAGAGAGAGAGAGAGAGAGAGCCGGCTCCACCTCCGGCCTATATATGCCCCGCCCGCTTAAGTGGCCACAGGTAACCCAGATCAGTAATCAGTGCCTAGAGAAAAAAGGGGCAGAACCTGGAGGGGAGGAGGAGAGGAGAAACAGAAGGCAAACACAAACAATAACACAGGCCGGCGGTCGTAACACTCCCTCCCATAAGAGCAAACGTCATGTTTGATTTTCCAATTTTTTTTTTGGTACTACATATACACCCAAAATAACGCAGATCAAATAAGCTGCGTTATATTTCATATACTATACCGATATTACACATAGATTACATACTCACTGTACCAATCTACATTTTTTTTCTTAACCAAGAACACACACCCACACCCAATAGCTGTCTAGCTATAGGCGATTTACCACTCAGTGACCGTTACCTTCATTTGCCATCCACCCACCTCAACTCCTTGACAACGCGTCGGCCACCACATTGTCTACCCCTTTCTTGTGCCGGATCTCGAGGTTGTATGCCTGAGCCAGCAGCGCCCAATGCATCAACCGCTGGTTATGATTGTACATCTGGGCCAGAAAAACCAGAGGATTGTGATCGGTATGCACGACTACCGGGGTTGCACTGGAGCCAACATACACCTCAAAGTGTTGCAGGGCAAGGAGCATGGCTAGCGTCTCCTTCTCGATGGTGGAGTAGTTATTACATTTTAATGTGGACATGACTAAGCTAACTTTGTTTTACCACACCTGTCTTCAGAGTGACTAAATATGACTGCAACATTACAGACCAGTACACCACCAATTCAGCTCAGAAGAACATAACAGAGCCAGTGCACCCTATTGTTTGAATCTGTAGTCAATGAAGTTAAAAAGGAAGTGAATGGATAAGGTGTGCTGAAGTTCTTCAGGTGTGGAAATGGGAAGACAAAATTTCCTCAACGCAACACTGAGTTCATACTCTGCTTATAGTGCTTATTAGCACTGTCTGAGTCCTAGCACTGGATAATATCTGATCAAGCTCACAATTCATCAGATTCAATACAAACCATCTGTATGCAGTAAAGCGAGGGGACCCTGGATTTGTGTGGTTCTGGGTCAGGTGCCCACTTTGATGGTTTGTATTCAGGGTGGTAATTTCCCCTTGAATATACAGAAACAGTGTTAGGGGGTGCTTAACCTCATGAAATGGTGGCAGACATGTCTGTCTGTCTTTTCTTATTATTTCTGTATGGTCACTACGTTCTAAAAACAAAAGCAGCTGTAAATAATGCACACTGACAGGGGAGTGGGGTGGCAGGGGTCGGCCATGGCCACCTCACACTGAATCCTGGCCACCCTATTGGCCACCCTGGCCTGACCCCAACCACTGCATCACTGTGACTTTAGTGTTGTCATCATTTCTAGCACTACGGGTATGGGGGTGAAAATAGGGGCCCTGATCAGACCCTGCGTCCTGATACACATACTCAGATTTCAGCCTCCTGCCTCAAAGCGCTGATGAGTTATTCACAAACCAAACAGGTGTTTTTAAGCCTGAACTACTAGGCCTTGTTAAGTACAGAACGGCTGACCTCTGACCTTCCCGAAGGGTGCACAGGTCTGAAACTCGACACCGTGGTCGACCATGCTGTCCCAATGCGCAGGTGCGGATTTCAGGCCCCTATCTCAAAGCGTTGATGAGTTATCAGGGGATATGGCCTTGACCTTGGGGTCAGCTTGAGGTGGCTCAGATATGTTCTGTGACTGTCAATTTACCAGTGTGACGGCATGCTTTTTAATAAAACACACCCTAGCAAATATGTCAATTTGATTTTGATGATTTCTTCGACAAAACACTGAACAAAACTCACATGGTGAGTGTGCTGCATGATGCTTTTGTGATCCTTTGAGCAGCCCAGAAAGCTTTCCATGAATAAAATTGTTACTGCACACAGGAAATTTCATTTTTCCTTCTCAAAAGGTCTGTTTATAACAAGCTCTGTCTAAAAACAGACATTATAAAAAGCACATTAAACAGAGAAGTGATTCACTTTTTATTTTATCAGTCATAATATCAATGGTGACACACACAGTGTTTGTGCTGAAAAACGTTGATGATATTATTAATAGAAATCTTTAGAAAAACACTTCCTGGCAGAGGGTCCTCGGTTGTCCAATCAGATTGTAGCTCGCAAATCGTCAGTGATCGAGCATTCTGGGTAGTCTAGGCCTTTCTGCTTTCCAAAACTTACGAATAAAAGTTTATTTCTCAGGCTAGAAGGAGAAAAAAACATACTGAGGGCCACAACATGAAGCTATCTTATTGTTAAATTATCAGTGACACTTTGGCGTGTTTGTGCTAAGAAACGTTGAAGATATTATTAAAAGAAATCTTTAACAAGATGAGAAAAACACTTCCGGGCAGAGGGTCCTTGGTTGTCCAATCAGATTGTAGCTCGCAAATCATCAGTGGACGAGCATTCCGGGTAGTGTAGGCCTTTCCGCTATCCAAAACATAGGAATAAAAGTTTATTTCTCAGGCTAGAAGGAGAAAAAAAACATACCGAGGGCCACAACATGAAGCTATTTTATTGTTGAATTATCAGTGACACTTTGGCGTGTTTGTGCTGAGAAACGTTGATTTCAATAAAAGAAATCCTTGACATAGTAAGAAAAACAGTTCCGGGCAGAGGGCCCTCGGTTGTCCAATCAGATTGTAGCTTGCAGCGTCATGTATCGCTGTGGTCGGGTTATTATTGGAGTAAATGGACAGCTGGAGCTCTGCTCTGAGCGTCTCTTACCAGCACAAATGGATTATACTGGAGTCAATGGACAACCCAGAGTGTTTCATACAGATGCGGAAGGGTACCTTTTATGTTGGTATCAGGCGTCAAGGGGCGTGACAAATCGTTGGGTGTCTAGGTAATGAGGGAGAACCTATTCATTATACTGCCTTGCTCTCTGTCTAAGAAACACTTATTATTTATTTACATTATCCCCATAATCCTCCTACTATATACACACACCCACACATATTTACCAACACAACCTTCCCAATTATAACATATACACTAACATTAATAAAATACACCATTCCTCAACACCCTCATTAATCACCACTTGGATGCCCCCAGAACTACAAATATGGTTTAAGAAGAAGAAGAAGAATGGTGACATCCGTTTGTTTATTGACTATAGAAGGCTGAACCTGCAGACTGTTAAGGACGCCTATCCCCTGCCAAACCTGGAGGAGTCCCTGTCTGCTTTGTCCGGGTCCAAATGGTTCAGCGTTCTTGACTTGAAATCAGGGTATTATCACATTGAAATGAACGAAGAAGACAAAGCTAAAACAGCTTTTGTGACACCTGTTGGGTTTTGGGAATTCAACCGAATGCCCCAAGGGGTAACCAATGCTCTATCTGCATTTCAGCGGTTAATGGAAAAGAACATGGGAGATCTCCATTTGAAAGAAGTTCTGGTTTTCCTTGACGATGGTTGCTGCGGGTAACCCCTCAATGATTTGACGCGTGGCTATACACCTACCTCCAAGGCCCAGAAAAGGGCCAACCCAATAAAAATCCAGCCCTTTGGGGAGAGATGGTCCCCCACTTGCCAGCTTGCATTTGAAATGCTCATTGAGAAGTTGACCAGTTCTCCAGTTCTTGGGTTAGCTGACCCAAAACTGCAATACATTTTGCATACGGACACCAGCACCATCAGGCTCGAGCAGCTTTATACCAGGAGCAGGAGGGACAACTGAGAGTTATCGCCTATGCCAGCTGTGGTCTGTCAGTGAGCGAGTCAAGGTACCCTGCACACAAGTTCGAATTTCTTGCGCTGAAATGGAGTGAGTGCGAGATATTCCATGACTATCTATACAGAGCCAACTTTGTGGTAGTGACTGATAACAACCCGCTCACTTATCTGTCAACAGCAAAGTTCGATGCTGCCAGTCACAGGTGGCTTGCCGCCCTGTCCACTTACACTTTTAAGTTGCAATATCGGGCTGGGAAGCAAAACCTCAACACTGACGCTCTATCTTGCCGTCCTCACAGCTACCCTGCTGACTTGTCAGAACAGAAAGATTGTGACCTGATCAACAAGTTTACTGCAGAGCATGTCATTAAACCTGGTGAATTGGAAGAACTCAACACAGACATTGTTTCTGCCATCTGCCACCACTGTCTCCTCACCCGTCAGGCAATGAGTCCCATCGCCTTGGTCGAGTCTTTGAGCCTTTCGGCTAAAGCCGCGCCTGACTGCTATGCCAGTGAGGACCTCCATGGCTTACCAGTTGTCTCCCCCCTGTCACACCTGGACCTCAAGGAAAAGCAACGTGCTGATCCAGTCATAAGAGAGGTTATCCACCAGATGGAGACTGGGGAAAAAGTTCCCCCAACGGTGAGGCAGGAACTTCCAGACCTTGTGCCGTTGATGAGGGAGCTGAACAGCCTCGAGCTGCAAGACGACATCTTGTACCGAAGGAGGCAAGATGGAGAACAAGTCTCGTTCCAGCTGGTGTTACCGGAGGAGCTAAGGACGGTAGTGATTACAAGCTTGCATGACGACATGGGTCACATGGGCATCGAGCGGACCTTAGACCATGTACGTTTACGTTTTTTTTTGGCCTTGCATGGCAGCTGACATTGAAACCAAGATCAAGACCTGCAACCGTTGTGTGAGACGCAAGGCACTCCTAGAACGGTCAGCACCTCTTGTTAACATCAGGACCACACCAATAGCCATTGCTACAGCAAACCAAAAGGCAAAGACAGTGGCAAAATGTCTAGGGGAGAACTTCATAGTGTGTTACGGGATACCAGAACGCCTCCACACGGATCAAGGGCCTGACTTTGAGTCGAAGTTAATTAAGGAGCTTTGCCAACTCGCTGGAATTGTGAAAACCCGAACAACCCCTTACCATCCTCGGGGGAATCCAGTTGAGAGATTTAACCGGACCCTGGTCAACATGCTTGGGATGCTGGAGCAGAAGCAGAAAGCTAGATGGAAAGACTACGTGAAACCGTTAGTGCATGCTTACAACTGCACACGGAACAATGTCACCGGCTTTACACCCTACGAACTAATGTTCGGCCGTTCACCGCGTCTTCCAGTGGATCTGGCTTTTGGTTTGCCTGTGCGGGAGCATCAGTCTACTTCTCATTCCAAGTACGTTGAGAACCTGCAGTCCAGACTTGAAGAAAGCTTCCAGCTAGCCTCGAAGAATGCTATAAAATCTGGCATCCGAAACAAAGCCCGTTTTGATCAGCGAGTCACTCCATCTAGTCTGGAGCAGGGTGACCGAGTTTTGGTGCGAAACATCAGACAGCAACTCGAAGACAAATAGGAACAGGATGTGTATGTTGTTGAGAAACGTGCTGGAGACTGTGGATTATATTACCTGAAGTGCCTAATAATCATTACATAAGATATTAAACTGTGTGATTATGTTGAACTATTGCTTTTAAGAATGTTGTATAACCAACAGAGTGTTTTTGCAGTTTGTGTCTGGAGGCAAACCTGAGCCTGAGGTCTGTGTGTGTGTGAGCTCAATTAGAAACTGCTGCAAAGCATCGGAATTCAGGCCAAGGTCAGGATGGCCTGAGAAAAGAGAACACACACGCACACCCGGGCGTAGGATGCACCCAGCAGATAAACCTGTATGAAGATAATAACAAATATGTAACCGCTTGTGTGAAGTAATAAAACTAGCTGGAGGCTGTGGGGCCCCAGAACTCAGCAGGGCGTGAAGGTGTGCAGACCGCGGGGTCTGTAAGAACTGAAAGCTGGGTTCTCCCTCTTGCAACAGGTGAAACTGAAGTCTTTGTCTTCTTTAAACTAAACATCTCTCTTCTCTACATCAGGTCTACAGAATTCGGGGTGGTTTGAATCACCACAACAATTTGGGGGCTCGTCCGGGATCAACTGAAAAGTTGGATCAGACCTGACTGAAACATTAATTGGGTTTCATTGGGCTTAAAGACCAGGTACGAACGGACAAAGGACACGGGCCATGGCAACATAAAGGTAAGCAGAAACTTGATCTGCATTGAACACCACTAAATTGTAACGTGCCCTAAGTCTCAGTAGTAACTTGTCTATAAATTAAGAAATGTGAATTTGAGAAACAAAGGCATCAAACATTGATGTTTTAAACAAAAAAAAATAAAAAATCAAAATAAAAAATCTTTGAGCTAAAGATGGCAAGACCAGTATTAGGAACCTGTGAGCATCTGTTAGCGAGACCAGAAACTAAAGATGGCAAGACCAGTATTATAAACCTGTGAGCATCTGTTAGTGAGCTGTAAGTCCTCTGGATAGCAAGACCAGTAATTAGCCAAAAACCTGTGAGCATCTATTGACAAAATCAGTGTCTTCGAGTGTGGCAACTCCCACAATATTCTGACGAGGTATTGTTTGAGCTGGGTTAGAGGCCCGGGGAGGTGAGGACCCCCGAAGTAGATTTAGTACCAGTGTCCTCGAGTGTGGCAACTCCCGCAATATTATTTTTTGAGCTGGGTTAGAGGCCCGGGGAGGTGAGGACCCCCGAAGTAGATTTAGTAAAGCTTTAAAACATCAAATGTTCTAATTTTACATGTATTTGTACAAACCTACATATAGTGCTAGAAAGTAGTACAATCACGAGTGTGAATGGTGGAGGTTCTGAACGCTGAAACATAACTGCGCTATCTAGGCGGTTGTGGATGTAAGTGAACAGTCCTCCACATGACTGATATATAAGTTCTGGTATCATGATTCAAGGCTAGTCGTGAATCATAAGGACTAAGCGCTCGGGACACAGCGTGCCATACGGCTCGGTCGGCCAGACCTAGATAAAACATAACATAATCTTTGAGAAGCTAAAAAACCCCGCCGTGAGTTTTTCATAAATAAAGTACATTAAAACAACAAGATCAGAGTTAAAAGGTCCCAGTAAAAACTCAGAAGCACGTCTGGAAACACAATAGCTTAGTTTGAACGTCCATAATCACTCCTACAAAACCAGTCAATACACGCACACACAGGAAGAAGACAAATTTGGGGTAAAGCATGTATGTGAATGTGTATGACTGCTAGAGGAAAGTGAGTTGAAGCAACGGCACTGCCCGAAACCGGTCGGTGACAACGTAAAGCAGTGGTCTGTTGAAGTAGGCTCACTGGAATCTAGATTAAGAATTTATTTGCATTGTGAGCAAAGTGTTAAAGCAACAGGGAAAGGCAGAGAGTGATAAGGGACCGCTAGGCAAGCTGTTGTGGGGGGAGGCCAAGCAGGCAGGAAGAGATAAGGACAGAACAGAAGAGGAATTATAGTAAAACCAGATTATAATTCGCAATAAATTGACTGTGGGTACAGGGAGAATAAATTTAGTAACTCCCATAAAAATTATAAAATATTATCCTAAAAAATCTTTTATGAAGTGAAAATATACAGTGAGTATACAGTGTGCATGGGCGCCAAGTGTGTATGATGGTTGTCTGAGAACAGAGACGCATGAAAGAGATTAAAAGTTTTGTGTGTGAGTGAGCGGCCGCTGAGAGTGATTGAGAAGCTGAGAGTGACTGAGACGCTGCGAGTGATTGAGAAGCTGTAAGAGTGTGCAAAAATTCAAATGTGCATCGATGTTTTGAATGAAGCGTTAAAATCTGAATCAAATTTACTTAGCTGGTGGTGTGACCTCTGTCACAGGACGAGTTGAGTAAAAATTTCAAGAGGCCGAGTTTGTCATTCTAAAATACTCTGTAACCATGATGTTTATGTAAATTATTGCTTTTCTATTCGGTGTTGCTTTGTCTGTTAAAATAAGTTAATATGTTGAGCACTTTGTTTGTTCTGATCTGTTCTGATTGTTCTTTAGTTGTCATCGTGCTGTTTAGTCTAGTAAGAGACTCTCGGTGCCTTGTTGAAGGACAGAGAGGACAGGGAGAGAGGGACAGGTCTAGTGATAGGCCGTGTCTGGTGGTTAACCGACTTTTTGGCAAGCTGTCGATGTTAGTGTTTCTACATACTGTTGTGATACTGAAGTTGTTTATCGGGCTGCAGAGTGCTGTGTGATGTCATTCCCCCTCCTTCCACACTCTTAGTCTGTTTCAGACAGCCCCTCCGGTGTGTAAGCTGCAGTGATCTCTTTTTCCTTTCTCTCCCCTTAAGCATATAGCTAAAGTTAATGTTGAATGTTTTCTCTTGTTTTTAAATGATTTTGCGTTTTGGTAAAGTGAATTTTTGATCAAGTTGCAATTTGTAAGCAGTACAACTGTTATTGTGTGGTTAAACTTTGTTGCCTAAGGTGCTGTGTTCTTAAATAACAATTTCATTGAATTCTGCTGCCAAGTTCTAAATGTTACACTGAAGCTGCATATATTCTCTGACAGGTTTCTTGTTTAAGAAAACATTTAATAAACACATTACAACCAGTACTAGTAGTCATAATAAAGAGTAAAAATAGAGGTTTACTTCTAGGTTGCGTGTATTATTTCTTTAACCTACAATCAATTGATAAGTCTTATCAGCCAGTGTAATTTTAATTGCAAAATGAGTTTCAGTCCAGTGATGATCCTGTGCGTTAAACACCCAGCATGCAGAAAAGAGATAGAAGAAATTTCCAATAAATCCGGATAAACACAGCACAGTTTCTACCAGCAGTAGCCGGAGGAGCACGCTGGTTGCTGCAGGTACGTTGCGACATTGCTCATTAATATAACATCATACATGCTGAAACTAAATGCAACAACTGTCGAACTATAGGAGCTGACTACCGGAGCCGCTAATTGCCTGAATCCGAGCTGTGTGCCACTTGAATCACTGAATTGGTGAGTCGTGCTAATGCTACCCCGCTACCTGTTGATTGTTTGGTGCGGTGAATATGCCTAGTCCTCTGAATGTGTCCTGCCATATGAATTTTGAATATGCATTTTAAAGCCAGTCTTTATGGTTTATGGTATTTTGTATTTAATGCACTTTACCTGCAGTCCAGGCAGTTATTAG
This sequence comes from Collichthys lucidus, assembly GCA_004119915.2. Classification (NCBI taxonomy): domain Eukaryota; kingdom Metazoa; phylum Chordata; class Actinopteri; family Sciaenidae; genus Collichthys; species Collichthys lucidus. The sequence goes on along the minus strand of CM014084.1, from coordinate 36,842,145 downwards.
AACTGCTATGCATTTTACTGTGATAAATATTTTAATATAACAAATATTGTGCTATTTATTCACATTGATCCATATATATTGATATACTGACTTGATTGTATTGTACAATATTAAATACTGAAGTTGATACTGCCATTTATTTAATACAATCTGTGTTAATTGGTTGTGGTATTTTTGAATGTTGTGTGCACACTGAATATTGAATTGGTCCTGTTTCCTATACAGGCCAGGTTGATGGCGAGCTAAGCCTAGCCTGGGCACAAAGCCTCAGGACCCAGAAAGGAGTCAGTTCTAGTCGGGCTGATAGGAGGCTCTTGTATGCAGCCACACTTTTTTCCCCTAAACCTTTGCCTTTCGACCTATTAACGGCCATACATTTATTACATACACTTCTCAATACTGACTCCTTTCTCCCCCCTCTCTTTCTACTGGACACTCCACTTTCATATCATGTAATGCCAATTGATGAAGTTTCTTGTACATATTGTATTTATTTTTCTATGAATGGCCATTTGTATTTGTACTGTCTCTTATTCACTGTGGATAAATTGTAATATGTATATGGTGCACAATATATGGTGGTGTTAAAACTTATCTGCGTTCAGTGTCTCTAACCTAACCTAGTCTTCTGAACCTAGCCTAGAAATGATAACTGTGTAGCTACCGACTGATAGCCAAACAGTACTTTTAGTAGAGTGGTGTACATGTTACACTGTAGTTCACCGTAAAGTCATAAGGCTGCAGGGCCAGGTACCATCCAGCGATGCGCATATTGGCATCCCTCATACGATGCAGCCACTGCAGAGCCCGGTGGTCAGTTTCCAGGAAGAAGTGCCGTCCAAGCAGATGATATCTGAGGGTGTCGATGGCCTACTTCATCGCCAAGCAGTCCTCCCCACTGTTAAGTACCTTGTCTCCCTGTCCAGCAGTTTCCGACTTAGAAACACCACAGGTCTCCTCTCTCCTTCCACCTCCTGCAGCAACACTGCTCCTAGGCCTACTCCAGAAGCATCCGTCTGCAGGATGAAAGGCTTCTCAAAGTCAGGACTGTGGAGGACTGTGTACTGAAAGCGGTCATCTCCCTGGCATCTGGTGCTAAGGCAACCTGCCAGTAGCCCTTGCTGAGATCCAGTGTGGTGATGTACTGAGCTCTGCCAACTCTCTCCACCAGATCATCAATCCGAGGCATGGGGTATGGCTCAAAGTTGGACACTGCATTCAAGTATCTGAAATCAATACAAAACCTGAGAGAACCATCTTTCTTTGGAACCAATACGATGGGACTGCACCACTCACTGCAGGAAACCTGTATTATTCCCAGCTCCAACATCAGCTTAATTTCCTTTCGCAGCAGAGGAATTAACCACCCAGGAATCCTGTAGCTCTTCCGTCGCACCGGGTCATCTCCCTTCAGCCGAATCTTGTGCTGCACCAGTGAAGTGAAACCTGGGGTCTCTCTGAATAGCTCTGGGTATTCAGGGGATTTACCTCTGCCTGCTGAGTGAAAGATAGATGGTGGTGGCTGGGAAGAACCTGTCAACAGTGTCCTCCTCCTGCACAGCACGGACCAAAAGCTGCTGGTGCACCGGCTCCAGGCACACCTGGAACTCCTTCAGCAAGTTAATATTGTAACAGGTCAACTACAAAGTTTGCTGGGGTGCCAGTCAGAGTCAAGTCTGACAATAAATAAATAAATAAAACAGAACAAAAATAATGCAGTCAACCCACACAAATATAATAACCAGGCCGCTTAGCACAACAATAATAGAGCAATCAACACACCTGCGAGGGGATGCGGTGGTTTTCTTCCATTTGAGTAGGCGCTGACTGTGGGTGGATGACGGAGGACGCCCATGGATGGAGGTGTGTTTGAATGAAAAAGGTGTGTAGCAATGTGATTCAGACTGTGCAACGCTACAATATGAAAAGTCTGATAACTTGTCTGGCATAAAAAGTTCATATGTGACCTTACCCACAAGTTTGCTGATTTCATATGGTCCATGCCACTTAGTCAGCAACTTGCTTTCACTGGTTGGCAGTAGCAACAGTACCTTTTGGTCTGGTTGAAAGACTCGCTCTCTGGCCTTCCGATCATACCACACTTTCTGGTTTCGTTGCGCTGACTCTGAAGTCTTGCGCTGAAGTGTTGTCATCTCCTCCAGTCTCTCCCTCATTTTTACCACATACGCCACCACATTTTCTCCTTCCGGCTTTGAACTCTTCCAGTAGTCTCTCAGCAGGTCCAGCGGTCCTTTCACCTGGCGGCCGTACAACAGTTCAAAGGGAGAGAAACCTGTGGATGCTTGTGGGACCTCTCTGTAGGCAAACAGCAGGTATGGCAGCCAGCGATGCCAATCATAACCTGTGTGAGACACAAACTTGCGCAGCATGCTTTTCAGTGTCCGGTTATACCCCTCCACCAGCCCATCCGTCTGGGGGTGGTAAGGGGTGGTCTTAATGCCCTTCACTCCTAACACTTGATAAACCTGCTGCAACAGTTTTGACAAAAAAATGGTCCCACAATCTGTTAGGATTTCTTTCGGTATGTCCACTATAGAAAAAAGCTGTAAAAGGCAGTCTTACGGTGGCTGGTAAGTGCAAAACACTTTTACAAACTCCGAAACACTTTTACAAACTCCAAAACAAATTTACAAACTCCAAAACACTTTTACAAACTCCGAAACAAATTTACAAACTCCAAAACACTTTTACAAACTCCGAAACACTTTTACAAATTCCGAAGCAAATTTACAAACTCCAAAACACTTTTACAAACTCCGAAACACTTTTACAAATTCTGAAACAAATTTACAAGAACAAAATCCAAACGGAAAGGGAATGTACCAAAAGCCAGATCTGACCCGGAAGTGATTGAGTGAGTTGTTTGTTTTGAAAATACTGTACGGAGCGAGTAGTGTTGTGTAGTTTATGTGGAGTTTTATGATGTTTTGCCCGTTTTGTGGAAACCATTTGAGTCAGTTACTGCGGTTTTGCATTTCGTGTGGACGGTCTCTGGAGTTTTTAAAGGACACGGACCAAACGGAAGGACCAAGCGCACAGAGCACAGCTAAACAGCCGGAAAATGCTAAACAAAGTAAGTGCAGCATAGCGCTAGCTATCTGAATCCATTTTCAGACATGCAGTGAATGAAAGTGCAGTTACCGTTTAGTTTATTTTGCTACACAGTCAATCTTATTGAAGCAATAACAGAATACCAACGTGTTACTGCTAGTTATTGACGATTATTTGAGCTGCTGCTAACTTTCTACTTGAACTCTGTTCATTCCAGCAGAACAACCATGCCCATCATATAAACAGTTCATGGAGTACAGAAGCACCAAGTCCAAAGAACAACAGTCTTTTAACTGTGGGCCGAAAGAAAGACATAAACATAAAGAAAAGAAAAACGTCCAAGTAAGTTGCACACACACACACACACACACACACACATATATATATATATATATATATATATATATATATATATATATATATATATATATATATATATATAACTACACAACACTACTCTATGTATATGTGAGATTAATTACGTCTTTCTGTTGTCTTACTAGATAAACATAGGATTGATGGTGCCACACAGAACTGATTTAAAACCTTTAAGAGGGAAAACACTCCCATTATTTACAGACCCAGAAGTAGCAGCACCTGATCTGCTGAAACAAGCTGTGCAGAAAATGACAACATTTAATAAGGACATGGATGAAGGACCATACGTCCTTTTGATTCCTGACTGCTCGGAGGTGGTCCATGTGCCTGGGACAGAAAGGCCATTCAAATTGACTGAATATAAAAAGGAAATTGGGAAGGCATATTCCAGGATCACTTTTTTCCTTTGCCTAGAAACACACTTTAAAGGAGGTTTGTGGATCTCATAGTTCAATATTTTACATATTTACATCCTCTACTGTAGCATACATAATAATAATAATGTGTTGGAATTTATGTTTTTACCACAGTGGATGATACCCCAGACTCTAATACCCCAGACTCTGATACCTCAGATTCTGAAATTGTGATCACATCCAGGAGCACAGCTCAATTCAATCAGGCTGACACTGTGGTATGTTACTTTTTTTCCCCATTTTTATTGATTTATCATTTATTTATTTATTGAATATCTATTTGAACATTAAAGCATCAAATCCATGTTCTGGTCAATATTTTAGAAGAACCAAGTTTTGTTTTGATTATTTCTAAGTTAGCACTACAGAAACACTCACAATCTTTCACCATTGATATATACTGTATGTGGTAAGGGAACAATAATGGAAGCTGTTTAAAATTGTAGATAATTGTATGCTTTTTCCTCTCAGGTGTTTGAACCACAAAACCAAAGTACACCCAAACGCAAACCTATATATATATATATATATATATATATATATATATATATATATATATATGAAACAGGGCCCAGACAGGTATATCTGAGGAGCCACACACACAGTCTTGCAGTCATGTTAATTGAAAAAGCTAAACTTCAGCATCTGAGTCACAACAAAGTCATAGACTGATTTGCCACCCTTAAAAGCAGACAACATTCTTTGATGCTTCCACCCACCAAGTAACTTGCAATTGTAGCCATATTTTTTCTTGTTAATGCTGTAAACATACTGCTACTGTGCAAACCTTTGTTTGTTGTTGTACTGTATTTAAAAAACAGACTGATAGTAAATAGTAATAAATAACTACTAATGCTAATGAATCATTTCTCAGTCTTTACTAGCTGTTTGCAAATTTTGTGCTCACGCGCTACATTTGCTCACATCCTGTGCATCTCCTTGGGGCTAAGCCCCCCGTCCTTGAAACCTAGTGACACAGCGCCTCTGGGTGAATCTCAGGTCCATGGCCTATTTTTAATTGATTTGCATATGTAAATGGGGGTGTGGACAGGGAGGAGTTGCATGTGTGCTCGATTCCACGTTGATTGGCATGTACAAAAAAAAACGTGCTTGGGTCCATGCATACGCACACTTTGATACATCTGAATTTTTTTGTGCGTACGACAGTTTCTACGCCAAGTTTCACATGAAAATCCATGCAAGTATTCGTACATGAGGCCCCTGGTCCTTGCAGCCCAGGATGGTGTGGAAATTCACGACACTACACGACTACTACACGACTACTACTACACGACTCTAAACCGCCTGGTTGTGTTCAAGGATGTCAAAACAGGACCAGTGCTGTGTGGTGATAGAGTCTAGTCCTGGAACGAAGACGGATCAGCTGTACCGTTAATCCCTTTCCAGTCGTGGCTGGGAAATTTGTTGGCAAGAGAAGCTCATAAGTCAAATCATGAAGGTGTTGCTGCCACACTTCTGCGTACAAGAAAAGCCTGGTTAGTGGAAGGTCGAAGGACAGTCAAGAAGGTGATCAATGAGTGTCTCACTTGTAAGAAGCAGAGAGCCAGATTGTGTCAGCAAGTGATGAGTGACCTCCCTCAGGAACGTACTAGCAGAGCAAACCCATTTAAGTATACCATACTGGACCTCTTTGGCCCTTTCCAGGTGAGAGACGCTGTAAAGAAAAGAGTCAAGAAAAAGGTTCGGCTTCTAGAGCCGTCACTGCTCTGAGGGGGCATCCAAAGAAACTATGGTCGGACAGAGGCTCAAATTTCGTGGGCCCTAGCCCTGCACTGACCTGTTTGGATCTTTGATCTATCGGCCAAGTGGGAGGTGTTGTCATTATTTGTAGCGCTAAATAGTTGATTTAAGGCTCTTCGTTTTATTTTGAAAAGTCTGTGTGGCTTCCTGTGTTGTTGTTCACGACAGCTGTATTCAGGTTTTGACAGAAGCACACAGCCCATTGGTAAACTGCAGTTAGCTAAAAATAACCAGATAATAATGTGTGACTTATGAGTATAATGTGTTGCACTGTTGATCTTTAAAGCGTGATGTGAGAATAAGTGGTATTTACACTCGTGGTTAGCGCACTATCTCGTGGTTAGCATCGCTGCTAGCTCCCGTTAGCATGCTTGGTTAACTCCATTAGCTTTCCTGGCTAGCACTTAGATAGGCCTTGCTTGTATGTATGTATGTATGTATTAATGTTAACTGCTAATGTTGACCAAGACACTGGTTTAAGTTGTGGGTTACTGTGTTTGCTGCAATTTATTACTGTAAATTCATAAAAAAAAAAAAAAAAACATTTAACTGATATATATTAAAAGAGTTAATGTTTGTTTACTGTAAAAAGATGAAATAAAAAATGTTATTTATAAGTTACAATTTCATCAATAGCATTAAAAGTAACCTGTTATATTTGGTTTACTGATTTCAGGTTTATGACCTGAAACATTAAGTTGCTGTGTTTGCAGCAAATTATTACTGTAAATTCCTAAAAAAAAACATTTGACTGATATATATTAAAAGAGTTAATGTTTGTTTATTGTAAAAAGATTAAATAAAAAATGTTATTGAGTGTGCCTGAAAGCGCACACTATATGTTATCCACCGCGCTTATTGAGTGTGCCTGAAAGCGCACACTATATGTTATCCACCGCGCTTATTATTGGTGTGGGTGCCTGAAGGGCACACTATTGTTATCCTACATCTTTATTATTGAGTGTGCCTGAAAGTGCACACTATATGTTATCCACCGCGCTTATTATTATTGAGTGTGCCTGAAAGCGCACACTATATGTTATCCACCGCGCTTATTATTATTCTTCTTACGCCCTTTTTTTGGCTCGCTACTCCTCCCAGAGTTTTTGTCACACACACACAAAACGGGTATCGAAACGACCGGCTCGGCCGGGACATGTGTGCTATGTCTTTTCTAAGAAATTTGCGTGTTTTTCGCGAATTCGCGAAAAACACGCAAATTTCAAACTGAGAAAACTGAGAAAGATTTACCATAAAGAATGAAGGGGGAGGCCCGAAAAAAAAAAATTTCAACAGACATTTTAAACAATGAACAGCTCTGGCATACTTTCACCGAGAGACTTCATTTAAACTTTAAAACGGAGGTATCCTTGCCTTCTCTTCATGGATTCACTACACTCATCGACAGCTTTTACCGTTTTTAAACTATCAAGGCTCAAAGTTCAGCAGGTTTTTAGTCAAATTTCTGGGTTTATAATGGGTGTGTATGTGGCAGAATGTTTTTGCTAGAGTGAATGACATCAGCTAGAGCAGTGTTTCTCAAACTTTTTCAGACCAAGGACCACTTTGTCAAAAAAAAAATTTTCAGGGACCACCTGACCCCGTCTTCAGCCACCTATCCATCATTGTTTCCCATCCTCTCCGTGCCTTGTTTTAGTTAAAGTTCACAGCTTTTGCTGCTCATTTCCTTGCTTTCTTTTCCTTACTTACTGACGTGACAGCGGAATGATTTTGTCTATAGGAGACGCCGTGGTTGCTTAGGCAACAATTTGGGCACTGCTAATTCAGATTTATCTTCATATATCCATTCTACATATTTAAAAAAAATATTTGTCTGCATTTTTGTTCAGAGAACAAATTCGCTTTACACTTCAAATAATGTTAGGTAGGACTAGGGCTGATATGGCCTGTAACCAATATCTCGATATTTTTAAGCTATATCGCGATACACGATATATATTTCGATATTTTTGTTGTTGTTGTTTTGTATTGTTTATTTCTAATAAATATTGTCATTATTTCCATGATAGCATTGTAATTGCTCAGAATCAACGTAGAACAGTAGATTTACACTTGCTGTGAGACACACCTCTTTTATAGCATTTTAACACTTGTCATATTTTTAATGAATTTTTAATACATTTCATGATGTAAATATGAGCTTTAAAGCTCAATAGCTTCCAGGTCCTGTGACCTATTGGCTCAAAATCAGTGTAGAACAGTCGAGCTACACCTGCTATACGACACACACTCTTTTTTATAGAATTTTAACACTTGTCATATTTTTTTATGAATTTTTAATATATTTCATAATGTACATATGAGCATTGAAGCAGTGCAGAATCATACTTGGCATATGAGACACTTTTTTAAATTAAATTTTAACCATTCTTCATATTTTATAAATAAACGTTTAATACATTTAACACCCACGTTTTATTTTGAAAACCGAAAGTGTCCACACGCTGCAGTAAGCTAGCGCTGACTTTCCAGTTTTTTAAAAGTGTTTGCCATAAAGTCGGCAATAAGGGCGCACGTGAAAATATTGGAGCAGCTGACGTGACCACGCGAAAACGAGAGACGGCGTGACCGCAGCTGTTTTTCTTCGGAACCAAGTCGTCCGTCTCCATCTTCAATTACCTCACTTGGACTCTTGGCTTCACCTCTCCTCACTTGATACAGAAAGTACGCATGCGCGCAGGGGATGTTTCTGGGTGGGCGGGGCAGTGTGCTGCGTGCTGTGAGCAGCAGGAGTGAGTGACAGGCGAATCCCCGGAGAATTAAATGCAGACGGCTTAAAACATTTACGTGACAAGTACTCGATGGTCGCGATATAGTCATTTCATACATCTCACGTAGAACAAGCCGCGATATATCGAGTATCCCTAGGTAGGACTCCACAAACTTGTGTGGGAAATTCGAATATTTTAAGAGATCCTCTCACGGACCACTTGAGGTCGCTCGCGGACCACACTTTGAGTAACACTGAGCTAGAGTGAGGAGCAGGGAGAAAAATCACTGAAAAAATAAAACGTATTTGACTGCCGTGGCCTCAAATGTACCACTACAGACACGATTTATACCACAAACTGCTCCAGAAGATAGCAGTACTGGAAACTAAAATTCATCGGCTCGAAGTGAACGTGGAGGTAAATGGACAATATGGGAATGAAACCCCTCTGCCAATGTCCCAAAATAGTGAGAAAAAGGAGGCTAACAGAAAGCTAATTAGCACCACAAAGATGCAGCAGGAGCCAGGTGTAAATGGCACTATATCAACAACTCCTTTCTGGAACTCTCTTGGTGCAAAGCCCAGGCATCACAAATTGCCTCCCTCAGATATGGGAAGACGGTTAACAGGCAGAACCCAGCACCCGGAGACACATGATGACACTGAGTGGCCTGCACTGCCATCAAACAGGAATGTATCTTCAACCCCGCTACCAAGGAGAAAACAACCATGGACTGGAAGTACAACAAAAACAAAGAGCAAATTGCCCCAAGACACAGGGATTCTACTAGAGAACAGATTTGCTCCACTTTCCTAAATTCCTGACTCCCCAAAAGAAAGCTCGTCTTCCAGCACAAGAGAAAGGTATGAAGCTAAATCATATGCTAAAAGGCCACAGAAAGAGCTAACAACTGGGCCTGAAACTCTGATAGTGGGTGACAGAACTGTGGGTGAGATAAAACGCTTTTGCAGCAAGAAAAACACCAAAGCACTCTGTTTTACCAAAGATATGGTGTCTGATATTTCAAAGAAGATCCTGAAGATTGCTACTGATCATCCAACAGTTAAATCACTCATCATACACACAGGAGCCCTTGATGTTGTGAAGCAACAATCGGAGGTATTAAAACAGGACTTTGTTGATCTGATGAAGAGAGTCCAATCTCTAAATACTGAGGTGTTTTTCAGTGGACCTCTACCAACAGTTCGGCGAGGAGATGAGCGATTCAGCAGACTGATGATGCTAAACAGATGGCTCAAAGATACATGTGCTACTCAATCAATAAACTTTATTGACAATTTCAACATCTTTTGGGAACGCAGGCACCTCTTTAAGGCAGATGGATTTTGCCTTAACAAATCAGGAGTACAGCTGCTAAGCACCAACAACAACAGATAGGGCGGCGCTCTGGTGAGGGCGCTGAGATTAGGACTGAACAGGGAGGACAGCAGACCCAGAACCAAGAAGACCAAGAACCGGCAACATCATTATTCTCACCCCAACAAGTGGAGTCTCCCCCAGCCTCAACAGGGGACACCCAACCTCCACCCCCCCCCCCCCCCCCCCCCCCCCCCCCCACCGAGCCCTGAACTCTCTCCGTTCAGTCTGGACGACTCCCCACTTCTGGATTTCACCGACAGGATGAAGAGTCTTGTCAATATGGGAATCCAATTAACACCACGCCAAAATCCCCTATTTTCTCCCCTTACGCTACCACACCATCCAGTTCCACCTATTCCACCTCGGAAACAACCCTCAACTAAAAGTCACCAAGCCCCCCCACCTCCTTTGAATCAACATATTTGTGAGTCTGACTAATATGTGCCGGGTCCAGGCTGCAATACTGATATAAATAATCTTCACCAGGAAAAGTCAGGGCCCTATGGAGTTCAGATACCCCTCTCAATCCCTGTGATGACAGGTAACAGAAAAGTGGTTAAACTGAGGAGACATAAAAAGGGTTCATTTAAATCTGCCAATCTATTGAGTATACCATGTCGACCACAAAACTTACCAGTGTCTCCTGTTATCGCCACAAGGATAGCCCTACTTAATATCAGATCACTAGCCAACAAATCACTGATAGTAAATGACATGATTATGACCTATAATCTAGACTTTTTACTTCTTAGTGAAACATGGCTGACTGAATGTAGTCGTGCTACCATTCTTAATGAGGCAGCACCAACAAATTACAGTTTTATGAGTCAGAGTCGAAATGGCAAGAAGGGCGGGGGTGTTGCTGCCATTTTCAAATCAGTATTTCAGTGCAAGGACATTACATTTGGTGATTTTAGTTCTTTTGAATATCTCTGTTTTTAAATGAAAGGTGATCCAAAAGTCATTTTCCTAATCATTTATAGACCACCAAGGCACTCAGGAAAATTTATTGATGAGTTTGCTGATCTGATGTCAGTTATCTGCACTGACTACAACTTTTTTATCGTAACTGGGGATTTTAACATTCACATAGACAACAACAGGTGTTGACATTTCTTCTGTTGTTGTTAAGGACTTGCCTCTTTCTGATCATTTCTGTATGTTCTTTGACTTGCAGATAATTCCAAACATTCAGATAACCACTGTGTCTGTTAGGAAAAGGTACATAAATGAGAATACTAGTGCTAAGTTTATGGAGGCTATAGCAATGTCACCAACTGTGAGCGCAGATGGATAATTTCAACTGGAAAATAAAAAATGTCATGGATGCTGTTGCACCTATTAAAACTAAGATGACCTTGAGTAGACAGAGATCACCATGGAGGAACACTATGACAGTAAAGGCATTGAAAACAGAATGCAGGAAAGCAGAGCGTAAATGGAGAAAAACTAAACTTCAAATTCACCACGACCTCTACAAACAAAGTCTCTGTAATTTCAACCATGAGTTAATCAAGGCTAGACAGCAACACTTCTCGAAAATTATTAATAAGAACATCAACAACACTCGCACTCTGTTTGCTATAGTTGATAAACTTACAAACCCCCCAAAAGAGATAGCACACTCAGCAGCTCAGAACTCTCCTCAAAAGAAAAATGCAATGAATTTGCTCACTTTTTCAATGAAAAAATCAAATCTATAAGGTTAAATATCAACACAAATTTACAAAATGATAAAGTGACACAATCCCTACAACCGCCTAGGAATGAATCAACTGTGATGTCAGAATTTAATACAGTTGATCAAAAAATCATAGAAGAAACAGTTCAGCATCTTAAATCATCGACGTGCTGTCTTGACACAATGCCATCTGACTTTTTTAAAGCTATTGTAAAATCTGTCCAAACAGATCTGCAGCAAATAATAAATTGCTCACTTCAATCAGGCACGTTTCCAAAACCCCTAAAAGTAGCTGCCGTCAAGCCACTCTTAAAAAAGCGAACGCTGGATACTTCCAAGTTAACCAACTACAGACCTGTCTCAAATCTTCCTTTTATAGCCAAGATTGTTGAGAAAGTGGTTTTTAATGAACTCAGTAATTTCTTGAACTCCAGTGGACTGTTTGACAAATTTCAATCAGGTTTTCGAGCTCACCACAGTACAGAAACAGCTCTTATTAGAGTGTTGAATGACATAAGGTTGAACACTGACTCAGGCAAAGTATCAGTTCTGGTCCTGCTGGATCTCAGTGCTGCGTTTGACACTGTGGATCACAGCACACTGCTGAACAGACTGGAAACATGGGCAGGACTCGGTGGAACAGTCCTAGAATGGTTCAGGTCCTACTTGGAGGAACGGAGTTATTTTGTGACCATTGGAAGTAATCAATCAGATCAAGTGGCTATGACATGTGGGGTTCCTCAGGGGTCAGTTCTTGGAACCCTTTTGTTCAGCCTATATATGCTGCCTTTGGGTCAAATTCTGCATAATTCTAATGGCAACTATCATAGTTATGCAGATGACACACAGATATATCTTGCACTGTCCCCAGATGACTGCAGTCCTTTAGAGTCATTGTGTAACTGTCTAGAGCAAGTAAAAATTGGATGAACCAAAATTTTCTGCAATTAAACCAAGAAAAAACTGAGGTCATTGTTTTTGGCAATAAAGAGAAAAGGGTTGCTGTCAGTAAACATCTTGAGTCACTGTCTCTAGAAACTAAAGACCAAGTCCGAAACCTTGGCGTGTTGATAGACTCAGATCTGACCTTCAACAGTCACATAAAATCAGTCACCAAAACAGCCTTCTACCAACTTAAGAACATATCCAGAGTTAAGGGCTTTATGTCCCAACCAGATCAGGAGAAGCTAATCCATGCTTTCATCTCCAGTAGACTTGACTACTGTAATGGTCTTTTGACTGGACTCCCCCAAAAAAGTATCAAACAGCTGCAGCTCATTCAGAACGCAGCAGCTCGAGTTTTGACCAGAACAAAGAGATCAGAACACATCACCCCAGTTCTTAAGTCTTTACACTGGCTCCCAGTTAGCTACAGAATAGATTTTAAAGTTCTGCTACTAGTTTACAAATCACTGAATGGTTTAGGCCCACAATACATAAACGACATGTTAGTAGAATATAGACCCAGTAGGGCTCTGAGATCTACTGACTCAGGTCAGATAGTGGAGCACAGAGTTCAAACCAGACACGGTAAAGCAGCTTTTAGCAGTTATGCTGCTCAAAACTGGAACAAACTACCAGCAGGACTGAAATCAGCCCCAACTCTGAGCACTTTTAAATCCAGGTTAAAAACGTTTCTCTTTTCACGTGCTTATAGCTGAGCTCTTTTAAAGAACTTTTAATCTTAAATTTGCTGTTTTAATGATTTTAAATGACATTCTGATGTTTTTAATTAAATCTTCTCTTTCTATTTTTTTTTTATTTCTATTGCTATTGCGTGTCTTAATGTCAAATGTTTTTCCTTGCCTCTGTAAAGCACTATGAATTGCCTTGTGTACGAATTGTGCTATACAAATAAACTTGCCTTGCCTTGCCTTGCCTTATACATAGAAACGTAGGAAAATTTGTCCTCCCACTCACATTCGCCTGCCAAAGCTGTCAGACATATAGTTTTGGCTTTGTACGCGCTCTATGATCGACTACTCCCGCCAACAGCCTCATAGACTCCAATGCTATAAAAGGGGAGACATTTCCTGGAGGAAGGC